>VDFB02325928.1:15624-72063 GCA_007258455.2 Sequoia sempervirens | reverse complement strand
AAATTTGACTAAGTCTAAATTTTTTAAAATCTTTCAAAAACTAGAATTTGCATTATAACTCCTAGAGATCTAAAACTACTCTCAAACATTCTGAAACTATATACATGAAATATAACTTAAAGTATAAGAAAGTAAATGTTCATATGTAAATGTTTATTTCATGTATACAATTTCCTTGGCAGAGAAAGAGAAAATGAAAGAGTTTAGAGAAATGCATTCCAAAATTCATGAATTACATTCATTGCAAACTTCAAACAATTTGGCGCTCTCCAAATTTGGCGAGCATAATATGGCTTGTTACAGGTTTTTTTTATCAATTTGGCACCATTTTTGTGTCACAAATTGGTGCACACACCCTAATATTGTAATTTAATAAATCAAATACCATTAAATTATTAAATAATAAACATGAAATTTATTGTTGGAATATAGTTTCCATAGTCCATAGTATTGTAATGTGTATTTTTTGGTTTTGACTGCGTAAATTTTTCTTTTTCTCAACATTTTGGATCATGTGTTTTGATCTGAAACATCGAGAAAAAGAAAAATTTACGCAGTCAAAACCAAAAACTGTATATTACAATGAACGTTATTGTATGTGTAGGTGATTGGAACAAATAAAGACTACACACCAACTTTTCCAACAAACATGAAAGTTAATAAAGGTCAACCGAATATTTAACTAGCACTTGCACCTAAAGGAGGTTCAAGGATTACGTCGATAGAAAACTATATGTATGTTAATATGCCAGAGTATGTGTTTGTGCATGACTGCATAGTGGGATGAAATAAACTTAGACAAATGAAAGGAAATGAAATGATAATTGTTGTAGACTTTGTAATATAGGATTTTAGATGATCATGGCCCCAACTACACACCCGATGAATGAAAATTTGGCTTATTACTGTGAACGGGCGAAAATACGTGCTAGAAAATGAGTAGCAAACAAAAAAAAAACACCCTACACCTCAAGATTGGGCAAATGATTAACTTAACAAAACAAAATGGAACATTTTACCTTGTTGAGTTGTCATTTGGTTGGCCCTTCGATCTTTGATGTAGTGTATGCTCCTTTGATGGCGAATAATGAGGATGCAAAATGGTTGAAGTTGGATAACAATGGATGCAAATGCTATGGTGAGTGCAAGAAAATGAGAAATTTGACTAAGTATGGTTCAAATGAAAAATTTGCAAGAGTTTGGCTAGCACAATGATCTCCTCACAAAATGAGAGAAAAAAGAGGGTATTTATAGAGAATTTTGAATTCTCTAGGGAAATGGACGGTTGAGATTAAACCAACATGGCCAAGATGTAGGGATATGGTGAGTTGAGAACTCACAAACCCTCACATCTTGACATGTGGCATGTGAAGTGGCTTGAGAAAGATGATGTGTAAGTGAATTGGAAGGAGAGTACATGACATGGAGGTACTACATAGTACCTTGGGATTGGACAAGATCTCCTCATAAAGGAGGTCCTTGTCCCCATGTGGGTGAGAGGACATGTGAGGAATTAAAAATTCCTCAAATATCCACATGGGAATGAGAGAAAAAATTTAAAATTATTTGAAATGCATTAGGGGATTAAATGTGAATTAAAAATTCACATGGGGAAAGGGGTGTCTTCTCCAAAAATTAAAAGCATTTAATAGGGTTGACTTAGGACACATGACATGGAGATTAGGTTGACCTAATTAAGTGATTAAGGTTGTGCAAGTACCTGATTAGAAAAATTAATGATATATTAGAGGCAAGTGGGAGATTTGGAAGAATTCACATGTGGCTTGATGTGACAAGTCAAAAATCACATGGGAAGAGAAAAGGGAATTTAATATTCCTTGGAAGGATAAAAGGAATTAAAAATTCTTTGAGAGGTTGATTAGGCTAGTTAATGAAGGGTTGGAGGAGGGTTAAGTGGCTAAGAGAGATTAGAGGCCAACTTGCAAAAGTTGGAGGATGTGACACATCCTAATGAAATATTAGGCATGTGCACATCTCTAATGATGAGATTAGGAGAATATTAGGATTAGAAGGATGTGACATGTGAGGAATTAAAATAAATGGCATATTTATTTAATTCATTTGATGAGGAGGGATTAAGAGATAAGGTATTTATTTAACAATTAAATACCTTAGGGATTCAACAGGATTAAGGATATTAATTAAATAATAGCGGTATTATAATTAATGCAAATAAGAAGATGCTTAGATCTAAAGGGGATAAATTTGGATAAATTAAGTGTCAATTTAGGTGTCTACATTTTTCCCCTCTTTGAGATGGTGTTACGAAGTAGCATCATTTCAAAGAATATTAAAACATAGAACCTAGAAGAAGATGGTTAGATTGGGAAAGATGCCCCAGTCATTCAAAGGAGTGACTAGGAAGGGAAAAAAAATGATAAAAATTAGGGATGAAGGATGCCCCCTCGAGATGACATGTGGGTTCAAGAGAACACGGGTGTGCTCTCGAAATGGAGGAGATGATGCAAGGGGTATATGAGGAAGATGATGTAAAGGGATGGGTAAGAAAGGATGAAAAGGTGACAGGAGATTGGGAGGGGAGAGTGATGAAGGATGAATGGATGGGGGGAATTTTGATAGATGAGAGGATGGAGATGAAATGCAATTTTCCATCGTTAGAAGCACTGATTTTTGCTATAACAAAAGACACGATACACCAAGTTATAAAGGACCAAGGAAAATTAGTGTCTAATGCATGAAACAAACACATCAAACAAGAAGGCTATCCCAACACCCCAAAGTCGCGATGACCTTGGTCGGGCCAGGTATTGGGATAACTACAAGCACACAAGGATTCCACAGCGTAACACAAGACCACAGGGATCTTGGTGGGTACTATGTGGGACAACCGAAAAGACAACAACAAAGAAAATATCAAGATACACCCCTATGTTGACTAGTCAAAGCACACCATGATATGATGGATCAAGGCAACCATGACAAGTGATGATAGGGAGCTCAAATGATAAACAAAAGCCAAAAGTATCAAAAGATTGCAATCAATTTCAAATATCTTTTTCCATAGGATCAAGGGGATGGATGGGATTGATGAGGTCTGTTAGGAAGGATGCATCCTATTGAGACCGATGATGGATACTAAACTGAAAGATCAATATGATGCAAGATATTCGGAACTAGCTAAATAAGGGCATAGCTAGATGACGTGACACAAGAGACATGACACATCCTAGTGACCTAGGGGATCGGGGGCTGATCAAAGATTAGCCTTTCCTACGTGAAAGCGTAGAGCCCTCGTAGTTCAATAAAAGGTTGATGACATACCATGATGGAGATCTCGATGGATGATAGGATGGAAAAAGAAGAAAGACCGATGATAGATGATAAAGGATCCCCGAGGGTGGATCAAATGATCAACCTTTCCTACGTGAAAGCGCAGGGGCAACGTAGTTCGACAAAATTCCAAAGACAAATGATGAATAAAATATGATGAGATAACCCTAGATAAGGGGATAAAATGATGGGACCAATACGATGAGACAAAATAGACCTGTTGGATTGGATAGGATGATGGTGATCATGAAGCTCAGGGATGGGATAGTTATCCAAATCATCAAAAGATGAATTGGGAAGGTGATACAGGATGGATAGATGAATGATGAGAAAGGATAGGAGATTGAAAAAATGTGCAAAAGAAGAAAAAGTGATGACGATAAGATAGATGGCATTGGATTACGTGGGGAGTAGCCTATAGCTAGATCCAATGATAAGGGATTATGAGATGGGATGAGGACAGAGGATGGGGGGAGGAAAATGATTGTTTGGATGGATTGGATAGAGGGCTAAGGATTTGGATGAGGAAAAGGTTACCAAATGGATAGATGAAAATGGATGCTATGATGGAAGGATAGGAAGATAAGGATGGGGAGATGGATATAAGGATTGTTTGGAGGGATAAAAGATAAGGATGGGGAGATGGATATAATGATAAGGAGATGAGGATAGGGAAATGGGAGGGATTGCTTTGATGGAATGAATGATTTCTCCAAGGACTATATCACAAAGGAAGAGAGATTCCCCCACTCTAGATATGTCATGTGTGAGAAGGCATGAAGGATGCAATAGAGAAGGATAGGAAAATAAAGGAGTGAGATGGATGAAGATAGGATGCATGGATAAGGAAGGGAGATTGAAGGTAGCATGACAGGTGGATAAGGAAGGTAGACAAGTGCAAATGAGGATTAGGATAGTGTGCGAATGAGGGGAATGTATGCTAAGAGGTGTCCAAAGCATGTGTATATGTTTTCCCCTATCGTTATCAAGATCACAAGGATGGAAGGATTGGGATAAATGAGATATTCCAAGGAGGGTGTGTAAGATAGGTAGGATGGAGGGGATGAATGAAAAGGATGTGTAGGAGGAAGACGGGTGCATAGCTGGAAGAATAGCAGGAAGCATAGCAGATGGAGGGAATGCATATCAGGAAGCTGCCCCCAAGTGTAGATGGGGACTTACGCATGACGCCTGTTTGCCAGGTTTTCATCATGGTACTTATCCAAAGCACTTGTTTGCCAAGTTTTCACCATTGGACAAATTATTTCTCTTTACTATTTTATTTTTTGGATTTTTTGGATTTTTTTTGTTTACTTTTTTGGATTTTTTGTCTTTTTTGGATTTTTTGACTTTTTGGATAGCATGCGGAAGGAGATGGATAGGGATAGGGAGGAAAATAAATGGATTTAGAAGACATGCGATAAGGATATGGATGAAGGACTCAAGCATCAAGTTCCATACAAGGTGTTAAGAGCCCATATTCGAAGTGATTGTTGGACATTGGTACAATCATATTAGGATAAATGGATTATACAAGAGGATGAATTAGAGGGATTTGATGGGGGAGATATGTGGGGTAATGGATGGGATGCTAGAAAGGGTATGGATAGAATGATTGGGTGGATGTGTGATGGGGTGGTGAGTTTAGGACCAACATTGGCACATATGGTGATGAATGTGAAATGATAGGAGTATTAATGGATGGGGAATGTGGGGATAATGGAGGCGATGGGATGGTGAATTTTGGAACATAAGGGCCCAAAACAGAATTAGGAGATGAAAGGGTTGTATGATTAGCTTTTAGATTAGCAACTTTGGATGTTCTTACAGATTTTTCATTTGAAGGCATGACATCTTTTTTCTTTGGGATCCACATGGTTTTCATCCTTGCTTTGGTGGGCCTTTGTGGCCGATGGGTTTGATTTTGATTGTGTATTTGATTTTTTTTTGTCACCATGTCTTTTAGAGGGGACATGGGGAGCTTTAGATTCATGTGGATGTCTAGATTCATGCATTTTTACTTTAGCATCCAAAGTGCTTTTGACAGAAATGGGATGGGTGTGAGGAGATGGATGACATAGAGTGATGGAGGTAGGAGTATGGGGATTATGTGTAGATGGAGGATGTTTAGGTATGTGCCTTTGTTGATCATGATTATTGGATATGTGAGTGGTATGTTTATGATGGGTGACATGGAGAGGTGATGTATGGATGAAAGGATGCATATGACAAGATGGAGGGGGTGATGTTGGGATATAAGGGCCCATAATGGACTTAGTGGGTGGAGGGACATAAGGACCCAAAATGGATGGAGCGGATGAAGGAGGAATGTGGATGGTTGTTTTGAGGCGATACGATAGAGGAGGAGGGATTGCAACATATGATCTGGTGGAGTGATGGGAAGAGCCGACATTTCTTTTGGAAAAGGCTTGTTGAGGATGTCTAGAGGTTGTACCAACATCTTTAGATTGTGAGTCTTGGGAAATAGGTCCAAGACCTTGCATGCAAATTTGTTCTTTGACTTGGATGGGCTCTAAATTCCTTGCTCATGAAGGTCTAGACCTTTTCCTTGATAGTTCATTTTCTTGAGCATGCGATCCATGATAGGATTTGTGTTATTCTGAAAACATGATGAGACTCCATTATTAGGTGGAGGATGATGGGTGGTATATACACTGTGTTTTTCTTCTACAAGGAGCCACCATGGAAGAATGTGAGAGTACCAAGGGGATATGCAAGCGGTGTGGGGATAGCAGTTTTAGGCGATGATGGGGGGTCATGAGAGGGAGATGATGGGATAGCAACATTTGGATGGGTGGTATTAGGAGAGGGAGTGGGGGATATGATAGGATATGGATTTGTGGCAATGGGCTCATGTGATGGAGATGGAGATGGAGCGATGGAATCTTGAATGACAAGGGGATCATGGAATGGAATGGATGGGGGACTGTGATCTTGAGGTGGACTAGATGGGATGGTAGGATCTTGATCTGGAGAAGGGGATATGTTGGCATGCTTTAGATCTGGCTCTTGGAATGACTCATCATGTGCAGGAGGCATGATAATGGAGTCTTGGTGGGACTCTTCAAGTGGGGAAGATGGAGGGATGGAGGATTCACAAAATTCATGGGAATGGATTTTAGTGACACTAGGAGTGGAAGAAGTGGATCAGATTTTGGTGTCGTCGATGGGTTCGACGACTCTCGGAGTAGGAAGTGAGTGTTCAATGGATTCGGTAGATGTGATGGTAGGAGATGGGGGCTTAGTGGATTTAGAGGATGTGATGGTTTTGATGGTTTGAGTGGTGTTAGGGGTGGTATCATCAATGATTGGTGTTGGGTGGAGAAGGGTCTCGTCACCAATAACCGTGGATGATGGGTTGGAATGGCATGATTCTACAACTTCAAGGTGTGGAGTGGGAGATGTCTTCTTTGTTATAAGTCTTTGGAGAACTTCTAGACTGAGGAACTTGCATACTCTAGGCTGAGATGGTGTGGTAGGAGTGGATGAAGGATTATGGATTGGTGGGGGATTAGGACTAGGGATTGGTGGACTAGGATTAGATGGGGGAATGGGATTGGATGCAGGACTGAGAATAGATGGAGGATTAAGATTAGATGAAGGGTTAAGATAGGGGTATTGGAATGGTGAATTAGGACACAAGGATGCGGGTGGTGGATTGTAGTAAGGATATTGGGATGGTAGATTAGGATGGGAAGATTGAGGTGGCGGATTGAGATAAGGAAATGTGGATGTCGGATTAGGATAAGAAGATGTGGATGTTAGATTAGGATAGGTTGGTGTGGATGTAGGATTAGGGTGAGCAGATTGGTATGGAAGATTAGGGTAGTGTGTATATGCAGATGAAGGATTGAGATAGGAGGATGTGGACAGGGGATTAGAATAGGGGTATTGTGATGGCGGATTAGGATAAGGGGATGCGGGTGTTGGATAAGAGGATGATGTAGGTGAAGGATATGATGGATATCCCTTGTGAAAGGTAGCATAAGGAGCATGATTAGGCATGGATGAAGACATAACAGGATAACTCGAAGGGGTGATTGGATTTTGGAAAGCGGGTGAAGAAAGCTTACTAGCAATGATAGTGTCAAGGGGATCTATGTCATATTCTTCTTGATCGACAAGACTTTCGTTATCATTGTCAACATAATTAGGGTTTCCCTTGACTACTATTGATGGAGGATAAGGATTCATGATGATGAAAGGATAAAGAGGATGGATAAAATATTTTGGATGGGAACAGACTAAAGCTCAAATCAGGATTTAGGTTAAGCTTAGATCGGGATTGGATTAAAGCTCAGATTAGGATGATTGGATGATGCGATGGGATTGATTCTAATGATCGGATTTGATTATCAAAGGATGATTATGACACTGAATCCACTTCGAGATGGAAGTAGATTGATTGGGTCGAAAGTGACTGGATAGGGATGTGATTGGATAGGATCAATCGATGATTGATAGGATCAAATAGGATGATGGAAGGGATTCTAAACCCCGTTCAAAGATTATCCTAGGTGACTTAGGATGTTGATTGATTAGATTAAAGGATAAAAGGATGATTGCAGCACACCGAATCCACTTTGAGATTGAAAATGGATTGATTAGGCCAAAGATGATGATTAACTTAAGATAGATGACAATCCTAAGCGGATGTTGATGATGACGATCATATCAGACACTTAGGTCAATTTGGATAATAACTTGAAATGAAGTTCAGAGGATTTGGATGGGGAAAATGATAATTTGATTGGATAAATGGATGAACAAATACTCAAAATGAGTAAATGATTGATCGGAACATATGAACGACTACTCAGAATGAGTAAACAACTACTCACAACAGATGAATGATTCTTAGAACGAGAAGCTGAAGGTTTGGAATAGATGAAAGATTGTTCGGAATGAGTAAACGATTGATCGGGACTGTTGAACGAGAGTTTGAAATGATTGAAGGAGGTTTGAAATGGATGAAGGTTTACTCGGAACGAGTAAACGAATGACCGAGATGACAAAACGAGAGTTCAAAATGATGAAAGGAGGTGTGAAATGGATGAATGTTTACTCGGAACGAGTAAACGAATGATCAAAATGACTAAACGAGAGTTTGAAATGATAGATGAAGGTGTGAAATGGATGAATCTTTACTCGGAATGAGTAAACGGATGATCAGGATGGCCAAACGAGAGTTTGAGATGATAGATGAAGGTTCGAAATAGATGAATGTTTACATAGAATGAGTAAACAAATGATCAAAAAAGAGGGAACGAATGTTCAGAATGGATGGATGAAAGGTTGAAACGAGTAAATGATTGATCAGAATGAATGAACAAATGCTCAGATTGGGAGAATAACTCTCAAAATGGATGAAAGGATGAATAGGACAAAATTGAAGAAGATGGAGAGAAGGATCTTAATATTTGTTTCAATATCCAAAGATCTTGACTACAGATGGACTAAAGCTCAGATTAAGGTTTTGGTTAAGCTCATATTGGGATTAGATTAAAGCTCAGATTAGGATTGGATTGAAGCCTAGAATGATTGGAGGATGTGATGGGATTTATTCTACACCAAATTCTGGGGTTTAAAGGACGTAAGGTGTTAACAATAAGATTTTTCCAAACTTAGCAATTTTCAAAAATTGTAAACTTTTGCCATTTTAGGAAAATTCACAGACATACTTTTGAGAGTCCAATTTTTTTCCCAAAAATACCCAAAACTAAGATAGGATGAATTACCAACTAACATTCCAACTCTGCGACATGCATTCTGAGTTATTAACAAAAATGATTTTTCAAAAACTGAAAAACAAAAACACTAATTTGTGATTTTGAGGGTCAAGATGAAAGTTTGAGGCCCCGAAAATGTGGTGAAACAGAGTCAAGGTCAGTTGGGAATCTACATGCCACCTCATAACGCAACACCTGTAAAATTTCAGCTCAAACGAACACCCAAGTCAAAAGTTATGGCCCTCGGAAGTTTCGGCATAAAAATCAAAACTCTCAAAATGAAGTCTAGGTGATTGGGATGGATGATCTAATGATGAATATGGACTCTAATGATGTTCTAAATAGAACTTATGTGATTTTGGTGATGGAACGATGACTTACAGAATAGTGTTGATGATGGGAAAATGGGTGCTCGAAATGACTGAACGAAGGGTGGAATGATGAAACCAATGATAAAATTGACTGGTCAAGGGTCAGGTCTACCCCTGGGATAGGTTAGGTCCACCCCTGGAGGGTAGGTCTGCCTGTCCAGAGGTCAGGTCCACTTGTCAGACAAAATCTAGTCAAAATTGGCTAAAACAGGCTAAAAAGGGTTGGTTACGAGGTCAGGTCTGCCCCTGAAGGGCAAGTCCGCCTGTCTAGAGGGCAGGTCCACTTATCTAAAGGTCAGGTTCGCTTGTGGAGGGCAGGTCCACCTGTCGGGAGGGCAGGTCCACTTGTCAGAGAAAAGTTGGTCAAAACAGGCTGAAAAGGACTAGTTCAGAGGTCAGGCCTGCCCCTGGATGGGTCAGGTCCACCCCTAGATGGGTCAGGTTCGCCCTTGGAGGGTAGGTCAGCTTATCCACAAGTCAAGTCCACCTATGGAGGGCGGGTCCGCCTGTCAAGAGGGTAGGTCCGCCTGTCAGACAAAATTTGGTCAAAATTGGTCAAAACAAGCTTAAAAGTGTTGGTTCAAAGGTCAAGTCTGCCCCTAGATGGGTCAGGTAAGTCCCTGGAGGGCAGGTCCACCTTTCGGGAGGCATATTCACTTGTTGAACAAAAGTTGGTCAAAATTGGTCAAAACAAGCTTAAAAGGGTTGGTTCAGAGGTCAGGTCCGCCCCTAGAGGGCAGGTCCGCCCCTGGCTGGGTAGGTCCACCCCTGGAAAAGGTCAGGTCCGTCCCTGGAGGGCAGATTCACCCTTGGCTGGGCAGGTCCACCCCTAGGTGAAAACAGTCAAAAAATAGTTGTTCAAGCTCATGAAACAAGGAGATGGATGCTTAGAATGGATGGACGAGTGCTTGAAATGGATGAATGACTCTTGAAACAAGGTGAGGAAGATTCAAAATTGATGAACGAGTGAACGAGTGCTCAAAATGAGTAATCAGAATGGATGAATGAGTAATCAGAACGAGTAAATAATGACTCGAAATGGGTGAACGACTCTCAAAACGATGAGAGGGAGGTTCGAAATGGATGAATGTTTTCTCAGAATGAGTAAATGATGACCCAAAAGGGACAAACGACTCTTGGACCGAGGAGATAGAGGTTCGAAATAGATGAAAGATTACTTAGAACGAGGAAACGGATGATCGAGAGGGATGAACGACTACTCAAAACGAGTAAACAAACGCTAAGAACAGATGAATGATTCTCAGAATGAGAAGAAAGTTCAAAATGAATGAAAGATTACTCAGAACGAGTGAATGATTGATCAAAGTGGGGGAACGAGGGTTCGAAATGAAAAAAGGAGGTTCATAATGGATGAATGATTACTCAAAGTGAGTAACCGAATGATTGAAATGGCAGGACGAGAGTTTGAGATGATAGACGAAGGTTTGAAATAGATGAATGTTTACATAGAATGAGTAAATAAATGATCAGAACGACAGAACGAGAGTTTGGAATGATGAAATAGGATGATAAAACTAACTGGCCAAGGGTTAGGTCTACCCCTGAAATGGGTCAGGTCCGCCCCTGGAGGGCAGGTTCGCCTGTCTGGAGGGCGGGTCCGCTTGTTTGGAGGTCAGGTTTTCCTTTCTGTTAGGTTAGGTTCGCCCCTGGAGGGCAGGTCCACCCCTAGACAGGTTTAAGCTTGAGTTTTGAAAAGATGGCTAAGGCAAAGGACCCAAAACACAACAAGCATCAATCAAAGGATATGGCTGACTCAACTGAACAGAGAATTACTGGTTTCACACAAAAAAGACAGTTCAGATAGCACAATCCTAAGTCTAGTAGAAATGGGTATGACTGACAAATTTTTCTATTCTAGGATGAACATGGTTGCTAAAGAGTCCTCGATATACACCTGGTATGTGAGGCCCAAACCATGAACACCAACCCGTTACAAGCGTGAGTCAGGAACCTTAGCGAGATACTAGAGGTTTGGACTAACTCTTCACGTCATCCCGACGGTTTGCCAATTACAACGTGGTTGGATTGAGGTACAACTTTCACTCTCCCTCCTTTATATACCTTGTCGGTATGCATGGTTGGAATCGTCCTTTCGGGTGATGAAATCCCCAAGCAGGTCCCGCTAAGAAAAGTAAAGGGTGACTCAAAGGACCTGGTAAACTACGATTTCTCATCACCCAGGATCGCCAAATGGGGCAAGGGGATTGGATACATTAAATAGCTTACCCACAAGCACGACACACAAGGTTAATTGACACCCCTAGTTAAACTATGTGCCTAAGTTATCCAAAAACAACAACCAACAATTGATAAATAGGTAACACTACAAGGAAAATTTGTTAGTGATTTTTCTCCTTATTCCTTGTTGAATGTTGATTAGATGCTTGCACAGACACAAACATGACACATTAGGAGGTCAGAAACACTCAAAACAGCCAAAAAGCATGCTTAAAACTCAATTTTGACCTTCTGAAAAAAGTTGTCTAGGTTAGGTCCGCCTGTCTGGAGGGCAGGTCCACCTGTCTAGAGGGCGGGTCCGCCTATTTTAAGGGAAGGTCCACCTTTCTGGAGGGCAGGTCCGCTTGTCTAGAGGTCAAGTCTGCCTATCTGTCAAGTAAGGTCTGCATGTCTGGAGGTCAGGTCGCCCCTCTGTGAAAAATCTACAAAAATCAATTTTTGGAGTCTATGGAGGGTAGGTCTGCCCCTGGAGGTCAGGTCTACCCCTCGAGGTCGGGTCCACCCCTCTGCAACCTGCACCTGCAAAAAGTGAAAAAAATAGCAAAAGTGAAAGATACATACCCATTTGTGGGTCCCACCAGGCATGCCAGTACTATGAACGGGAAAAAATATGTGTTAGAAAATGAGCAGCAAACAAAAGAGTGCAAACAAAAAATATAAACACCCTACACCTCAAGATTGGGCAAATGATTAACTTAACAAAACAAAATGGAATATTTTACCTTGTTGAGTTGTCCTTTGGTTGGCCCTTTGATCTTTGATGTAGTGTATGCTCCTTTGATGGCGAATAATGAGGATGTAAGATGGTTGAAGTTGGATAAAAATGGATGCAAATTCTATGGTGAGTGCAAGAAAATGAGAAATTTGACTAAGTATGGCTCAAATGAAAAATTTGCAAGAGTTTGGCTAACACAATGATCTCCTCACAAAATGAGAGAAAAAAGAGGGTATTTATAGAGAATTTTGAATTCTCTAGGGAAATGGACGATTGAGATTAAACCAACATGGCCAAGATGTAGGGCTATGGTGAGTTGAGAACTCACAAGCCCTCACATCTTGACATGTGGCGTGTGAAGTGGCTTGAGAAAGATGATGTGTAAGTGAATTGGAAGGAGAGTACATGACATGGAGGTACTACATAGTACCTTGGGATTGGACAAGATCTCCTCATAAAAGAGATCCTTGTCCCCATGTGGGTGAGAGGACATGTGAGGAATTAAAAATTCCTCAAATATCCACATGCGAATGAGAGAAAAAACTTAAAATTATTTGAAATGCATTAGGGGATTAAATGTGAATTAAAAATTCACATGGGGAAAGGGGTGTCTTCTCCAAAAAGAAAAAGAATTTAATAGGACCTTGACTTAGGACACATGACATGGAGATTAGGTTGACCTAATTAAGTGATTAAGGTTGTGCAAGTACCTGATTAGACAAATTAATGACATATTAGAGGCAAGTGGGAGATTAGGAAGAGTTCACATGTGGCTTGATGTGACAAGTCAAAGATCACATGGGGAAGAGAAAATGGAATTTAATATTCCTTGGAAGGATAAAAGGAATTAAAAATTCTTTGAGAGGTTGATTAGGCTAGTTAATGAAGGATTGGAGGAGGGTTAGGTGGCTAAGAGATATTAGAGGCCAACTTGCAAAAGTTGGAGGATGTGACACATCTTAATGAAGGATTAGGCATGTGCACATCCCTAATGATGAGATTAGGAGAATAATTAGGATTAAGAAAATGATGTGACATGTGAGGAATTAAATAAATGTCATATTTATTTAATTCATTTGATGAAAAGGAGGATTAAAGAGATAAGGTATTTATTTATTAATTAAATACCTTAGGGATTTGGCAGAATTAAGGATATTAATTAAATAATAGCGGTATCACTTAATTAATGCAAATAAGAGGATGCTTAGACGAAAGGCGATAAATTTGGATAAATTAAGTGTCCAAATTTAGGTGTCTACAATTACAAATCGAACCATTGGAATATTGGTAGTCTGAGAAATTTTGAACAAATATTGAAGAAGACTTTGTGATACAGTGTTTTAGCCCTAATTGCACACCATATAAACTAATAGATAAGTAGTAAATAAGTTTGATTAGAAACGAACCATCAACACTTTGATAATTTGATAATTTGATAATTTGAAAAATTTATTGATATTTTGCCAATATAAAGCTAATATAAGTCATCATCTACAAAAGGCATCAGTCCCTTAAGCTTTTATCAATGGAGTGGATATATATTGCACAACTGCCAAAACAATGCATCTCCTTAAGGAACTATTCTCACAAAGAAATAATTGTAAGAGTAAATTCCAAAAACCCAAATATAAATACTCATGCCAGATGATCCCATCTGTAGACACTGAAAAATGTCCTAATTCTGCGAGCAACATTTTTCCTTAGTCGTCATTTTTAATAATTAAATAATTTTAACTATTTAATTACGCTTAATCATATTCCTCTATTAATTAAATAATTTTTTAATTGTTTAATTAATTTGCTTTCTAATCTTTATTCTACCCGAATCAATTAAATAAGTTAATTGTGTTACTAATTTCTCTTCTTCAATAATTAAATATTTATTATTATTTATTTAATTATTTTTTGATCACCTTTTCGTCTATGGCTAAATAATTATCTTTAATTATTTTTCCATGTTCATGGTCATTTTCCTCTTCCTCCCATTTTCCTCTCATTTAATTAAAATGGTTGAATAAGCATTTTAATTAAATGCTCATTTTTTATTTTTCCCAAATAAATAATTTGAATGAATTATTTATTTTCCACTTGTCCATTTTCTCCATTTTCGAATAAATAATTTAAAATAAATCATTTATGCACCTTTTTTGGTCAAAGATGCCCTCTCATTAATCTCTATCATGGCCTTTATTTCAATCATAGCCGTCGACGTCATAACTGTCATAAACCTTCCATGAATAGCATATTCTTGGTGCATCAATCCTCCATCGTTGATCTTGGAATCTTTCTAGGAGATTAATCTCGGTCGTTCGTTCGAATGGTTGTCTATAAAAGCAACCTTCCTCTCCCATTTTCAACTTAACAACCATTATCTCTGACTTTCTTGCTTACTATTTGCAGGTATTTGCACAACTTCAACAACAAATCTGAGGGCAATATTGGCATAAGAAGAAGGAGAGACAAGGGAAGTGAAGCAACTTCAAATGGGGATTGTTTATTTTAAATGCTTTTAGTTTATATCTTCATTTTGATTGTTTTCTCTTGTTGGATGTGGTTAATAACTTAGAAGTGTTGGTTGTCACTTATTCTAGGCTAGGAATCATCTAACCCCATCTGACACCATGAAAAGGGGCTACTGGTCAACTCTAAGGAGCCACAAGAAACCTAGATCTAATCAATCCATAAAATGAGAGCATTGGAGTTTTAGCAAGAAACTAAGATCTTCAACAAAAGGGAGGATTGAAGTGGTTGTTGAAAAGTGGGAAGCAAGGAGAAAGAGCTCAATGTCTGCAAGAAGGAGCATTTTCAATTTTATTTTTTATCTTAGTTAAAATTGTTGATTAATATTTATTAGGATTTTATTATTTTATCATTACAAAATATTTACTATGATTTTAAAGAATTGTTGTATTATAATGTTATCTATATAATTTGTGTTTGTAAAAAAAATCAATAGTTATTTTATAAATTAAAATTAATGTCAAATTAAAAGCATAGAAGAATAATTGAAGGTATATATTGGTTGCATGTTAAATGTAAAATTTAATGTTCTAAGAAAGTGGTGGTCAATGTCAAAATTTCTATAGTATAGATTGCTTCTTATTGTGATTTTGTATTTAATGAAGGATTCTTTACATTGTGTTATGAAAGCATAAGCATCTTCTAATTAGTCATTGTCATTGAAGAGGCAAGTTTTTTATTGTTATTAAACATAGTTGTCAACTACAATACTAATATCTTGTAAGTTAATTAAGATTGTTTACTTTAGTAATAGTTTTATCTACAAATCAAAAGATAAAAAATAATTTATTTGTCTAAATTGTGTATTAGCTTAGTAATTATTTCGTACCCATTTTGAATATTACAAGGATACAACCACCCTAGATTTCCATAGTGATAAAAGGATAATCACATCCATGTTTTGGAGATGATTAAGTAAATTAAAAAGAGCATGACTTATTTTGTGCTGTAATTTTCAAAGAAACTAGTAAAAAATTGAAGTCGTGTTTCATTTATGGGTCACATGTTGATTAAACAATTTATACAAAATAGGATGCTCCGATTTTGAGTTGAAAGAAAAATCAAATTAAATTTATTGTATATGACATTCTTGATATGTATGTGTGTGTCTTAAACATTTTGTGTCATCAATATGTTGAAAATTTCCATCCATTTAAATCGAATACCACTCTTTTTTTTTTCTGAACTCTCCCATACCTTTTTTCATGTGTCAATGTTATACCAACTTCAAGCTTTTTTTTAATAATACCCAAAAGATTCTATATAATTTATATGACTACGTATTCCTATTTTAGAGAAGATGCTTGATTATGCCAAGAGGCATTTAGAGTTGTATATGAGTGTGAATGGATGTCAACTGTAGGCCAATGATGCATCAAGATTGAAATGATTAAGGCATCAGTCCCATGCAATATTCTACTTCCATAAATATGAACTTTTCTCCTGGAGGCAGCAGCAATGATTAAGTAGAAAAGGTGGGGAGTAATAGGAGGCATAAATTTGCAAAAAGTGAAATGCTTGATAAGAGAAATGGCAATTGGATGAAACAAAATAATAAATGGATGAAAAGGTGGTGCGTTAATTTATATAAATATCCAAATACAAAACAAGAAATAAAAAATTATGGTAGAGAAAATCTCAGGCTAACAATGTGGACAAAGACCTTGGAAGAAAAAACAGTTGTAGTTCACAAAATTCAGCCCAACTTAACGCACAACATCAAAATGAAAAAGATTACATAGTGGGAAAAATCAACTGGAAGCTGAAGATGCTCATAGCCCAGTTGAGGACTAGTTCCAACTTCCACCAAATCTGGTATAAAAAATGAAGCTGGATAAATTAGGAAGAAAGGCTGTGCAATTTTTTGCAAAGGTTGCAGAAACAAAGTCGTACATCGTCATGGAATAGTTAACTTATAATTCTAGTCATATATGCCGATACCTTATAAATTGACTTTATATCAGAACTATTTAATAATCCAAGAATGGAAAAGGAAGAGGAATTTTTGATATGAATCAATGGTGGGAGAACCACCAATAAAACGAGTTCACAAGGCGTTGAAAATTCTTTCTAGCTTTCTTCAGTTCTGGTTTTGTCAACATGTACAGAAACACCAATATAGGGGATATCTTTGTAGCCATGTGGTCTCGTACACCATTTTGGTCTGTTGTTAGTAAATTAGATTCATTTAATTTCAAGGCATTTGATCTGAATCTCGGTTTCTAACTGGCCATTTTGTATACACCTTAGATGATGTCATCACCCCTCCTTACTGTTATAAATGCAACTGGCCCTATGTTTTAGACGTCATAAAACCAGCTTAGGGTTAAATCTCAATAGCTTACAGAAATTACAAGTATGCCTCAATAGCTTAAAGGCAAGGCAAGGCAAGGTTCCATATTTATTTGAATCAATAAAGACCAAAAAAATTATATTAGAAACATTTCATTTTGTACTAACATCATAACATGGAAAGGGTAAAGGAAGATGGAAAGCCCCAAATTGAAGCAAACTTATCAAAATTAGTAAAAGAAGGCATCTTTTAGACCATAATGCTAACTTAACTCAACCTCTCTGCAACAAACAAATTAATAAATTCACTCAGAGAACCTAATGGACCTCAAATTGTATAAAAGTCTTTACTGAAAGTTGTCACCAGTGACCTTAGCTTTGCCTTGGTTATAGTTGTAAATACGATAGATATTTATGTATATAATGTATATATCACTGTTATGGCTGAATCATACCTGGTCTACAATTGCTAGTGTTTGATGGCATTTCATCTCAATCTAACTCACTCTCTGGAATTGTTCTTATTTTTTTCTCTGTAAAAAATATATTTTGTTTGTGATTTATATTATAAATTAAAAAAAAAACTCAACTTAATTTTATTTATTTTATAAGAAGGCTCAGCTGTAATCAAGGCCTTACACCCTTTTAAACAAAAATATCGGTCATGAGTTTTAAGTTTGTTTCCAGGAGTGGGGGCAAAGAATATTTCAACTGACAAAAAGTTGTATTTTCTGACCGGAGCTAAAAAAAAAATTTCCAGAGAACCAATTACTTCACTTAACAAATAACAAGATAACAACAAAACTATTTTATAATGAAATAAAACACAACAAATATATATAATCTTATATAAACAAGAGAAACATTGTCTTCAAAAAATATTTAGAACACATTCATAAAATTCTTTTTGATTCATCTCAATCAATAATATGTATAAAACTAATCATCTTAATACATAATATTAAAAATAAATTCAATTATATTAAATAAAATAACATAATTTTTAATATAATAAAAAGTAAAGTAATGTTATAATTTAATAAATCAAATACCATTAAATTATTAAATAAGAAATATGAAAGTTATTGTTGACATATGGTTTTCATAGTCTATTGCAATGTGGAGTGGTTTTGACTAGATAATTTTATTTTTTTGTTTCGGATCAAAACACATGATCCATCATCAGAACTTCCTCATGATGGATCATGTGTTTTAATCAGAAATATCGAGAAAAAGAAAAATTAACACGGTCAAAACTAGAAACTGTACATTATAACAATGAAAGTTATTGTATACCTAGATAAAGTTATTGTATACCTAGATGATTGGAACAGATAAAGACTACACACCAAAACCAGAAACTGCACATTACAATGAAAATTATTGTATGCGTAGGTGATTGGAACAGATAAAGACTACACACCAACTCTGAGGACAAACATGAAAGTTAATAATAGCCAACTAAATCTCTAATAAAAGCCGGCCTACCCACATTGACTTCTTTAGTTCAGGTCGGTTGTCATTTGCAATAAATAGGTAGGCATGGCACAGCACCCCGTGATCGGATTCGAAGCAATTTGTATGATTGAGTTGACTATCTCAAGTTTTGGGTTGAATCCTCTGTTTCCTTTTATTGTCACTAAGCCTTCCTATTCGGATTTGAAGCATTTGGATGCTTGAGTTCAATATCTCAAGTTTTGGGTTAGTTCGTGTGCTTCCTTTTCTTTTGTAAATCAGTCTTCCTCTTGAGATCCAGCATTTGTAAGATGGAACAATACAACCCTCCCTCAACTAAGCTTGCCTTCCAAAGCAATAAGAGGTATCATGTATTTCTGAGTTTCAGGGGAGAAGATGTGAGAAAGACTCTGGTTGATCATCTCTTTCAAGCACTCTCCGCAGCAGGACTGAATGTCTTCTTGGACAGTGACAAATTGGAAAGGGGGGAAATCATTGACCTGAGCTTGGAAAGAGCAATCCAGAGCAGTGCCATACGCATTCCTATATTTTCCAGAGGCTATGCAGACTCAGCATGGTGTCTGAAAGAGGCCGCTGCAATGTTGAGCTCCCCTGGCTTGATCATTCCTCTCTTTTATCATATAGACCCAACTCACGTTAGATATCCTCAAGGGAATGACAGCCCTTACAAGCAATCATTTCTCAAACATTATAGCCATCCAGATCGACACCCAAGAGAAGTGGTTGATGAGTGGAAGCGTGCCCTTCATCAGATCTGTTCTCGCTCAGGCTGGTCCACAGATATAACTGAAGGGTAAGTAATGAACCTCATTTTCTGCTTGGGATGTGGTTTGGGCTGGTTTTATTTTGGATTTGAAAAATATAGATAATGAAATAATATGAATCTATTTTTATAATTTAAGAGTTAGTATTTAATATATTAATTTAAGTTAGGAAAGGGTTTGAGTTTTTTTTTAATTTTAAATATTATTGTATTTAAAATTTTAAAATAATAATAAAAATAAAAAATTTATAATTATGATTAGAAAAAATAATTCATTCATATTATAATATAAAAAATATAATATTCTATATTTTTGAAGCTTCTCATCCATTTTTTATGGTTTCTAAATTTTATTTGCTCATCTTTCTTTATCTCTTTCCTTTAAATCAAACATGCTTGTTTAAAAACATACAAGTTTCTTATTTGTACTTTATGTTCTAAGATTTAAATTTTTTATTATAAATTTCTTTGGCTCAATTATCCTCACAACCAAGCTTGCTCTTTAATTAGTCATATCATAACAAGGGTTAGGACAATAGATTAAAATTGTGAAAGTTTCACTAGGCATAACTACATTCATATATAAAATATCAATAAGGTGGCAAAATCTATGTCGATGTGCCTTAATGCCTCTAACAATATTTCACAAATTTAAGTGTTAACGGAATATCATTTATAAATAAGAATCAATAAAAAGGTTGAGACAAGTTTTAATTTGTACAAGTTTTTGATAATGCCCAATTGGGGGTTTTAATATAAAAGTGTTCACCTATTTATCTTTCTTGTAACCTTGAAAAAATACACTACAAAGGGGTCCTCTATCATATTGCACATGCTATTACCTTTGCTATTGGATCTATTTGTAACTTTAGCCCCTTTAATCTATTAGTATAATAAGCTATAGGGAAAATGTTAAGGAATTGATCTTTTGTTTTATTTTTACAAGTATTGAATCATGACAAATCATCCATAATAAGATATATGCATTGAAAGATAATATTTAACAAAGAGCATATGATTTATTTTAACTCCTCAATGATGAAAACCATAACTCTATGCAAATTTTTATAATAAAAATTATTCTCATTTTTTGAAATTTTGTTAAGATGAAAATTTTGTAATCAATTAGCCATTTGAAAGGTATAATCCCATGGCTTTATATAAACAATATATTAATCAATTTATTGATCATTCTTTTTGGTAGCTTTTATTTTTTGTCTTGTTGTTGGTTTGCTAGTACCTATGAAAGTAGTTTCCCATTAAAATCTATTTACCCATTGATAAAAAAACAATCTATTAATCAATAGGATAAGACATGGAGAATTTTTTCAACAATGAAATAGTGGAAAATGCCTATCCTTTCAAATAATTAAAAAATATCCATTTTAAGATAATGTATGATGAAAAGTACAATATTTTCTTGTAAGCATTCTAAAACCAGCAAATCTAATAACACGATGCACATTTTGTATGAAAATTTCCTAATAGTGTATGTAATTTGAAAATCATGAGAAAAATAGGAAATTAGAAAAAGGTAATTAATTAGATTTTATTTTAAAATGATTATAGTTTAATTAAACATATTTTAAAATGACTATAATTTTATTTCAATCTTAGTTCTATAAAAAAAAATACAATGTACATGCGCCTTTTTCTTCAATTAGAACAAAAAAGTGTGTCAATATATTATATTTGAATCAAGGTTGAAAAAAATAGAAACAATGTCTTGAAGCATTAATCTAGAGGAAAAATGACTACTTTTGAAATTGAGAATGCATTTTCCAATAGGTCATTTGGTTCATCATGAAGCTCTCTATTGGTACTAAATCAATCTTATATCATTTTAATTTCATCAATCATATATCTTTAGTTTGGTTCACATTTTATCTCTACTAGTATGGAAATAATGTGGTAACGTTTTAATTTTAACTTATTTTCTTTAGTTCGTAAAATGTCATAATTGGTGCTTAACAATGTGAACTTTTTTCTATGGCATCTTCAAGGTTTAATATTCAAATGAGTCAAAATATATGATTGAGTTACCTCAAGTTCAACAAACTCTTATTCATTTAGAAACCATTTATCAAATATTCATTTGAAAAACATGAATCAAAATATACTCGATATTGTAGAATTTCTAAACAATAAATTGAAATGTTTACTTCATGAAACATTATATGTGTTTTCTATTGGGTTTTTGTAGAGGGAAACAATAATATAAGGTGTGGTCATGGTTAGGGGGAATCAATGCATATATTTTTAAAGAATCTATAAGAAGTGATTGTAAAAAATATTGAAATACATAAGAAAATAGTTCATGTTCTAATAACTTAAAATTTTAATTACTTTTTCATTTATTAATAAATTATATGGATTTAATTGCAAATAAAATAGGATGTTTTTCAATTAAATTAAATGTTTTTTTAATGAGAAACACATACTAAATATTTGTGATATTTCTATTTTATATTATAGTTTACCCTAGATTGATAGACAAGGAAGAGAATGAAACATATACAAGAGTACAACATTCATACAAATAAAATCCATTAACTTCTCACATATTCATCATATCATAATTCATTGGAAAACACTATTTTATCTATCCTTTAGTACATGTTTTTTCTCTCATACATTGATCTCTCCCATTCTACTTTCACACCATATCTCACTCATCTCTCTATATGCATGCTATGTCATTCTATCCCTCTTCTAATACATATCCTTATGTGATATGTATATGTTCATATTTACATAGAGGGATGTGTCTCTATCCACATTCGTCCATAGTGGTGGCTCTTTTGTATTGTCACATGTCATTTGTAGGTACCACACTAATGTTCTACTAGCTTATGATAGCTCTATTTGGTCCTATCCTACTTAGGGATGTGTTATTTTGTTGTTTTCCTATGGAACCCTTACAATTTTTCACCATTGACTTCCATTAAGCTACCTTTTTTGTTTTTCAACTTAATGAGAGTGGTGCAACTCTATCCTACCAACAAATGTTATATAATCTCTTCAAAATTAAGAATCTTGAGCATGGAATTGAGTTGCATAGGTTATTTATAATAATAAATCACCATAAAAATAGGTCAATTCTCTATTTTAATTTTTCTCTTTCCAATTCAATATTATTAAATAAATTAAAATAAAAATACATAGAAAAAATAGTAAGATTTGGAAATTTTTAGTCATAACCTTATCCCTTGCTTTGAAAAAACTAATTAATTCAATTTTCGAAGATGGTAGGAGTTAAAAACTTTCCTATTTCAAAAATTTATGATCGTGTTATGTCTATAGATGTTAAAAGAGTATGTTCAACAAAAACAAAGACATGAGAAAATAAACTTAAAATTAGAGACTTGCCCAATTTTTTGGAATGGAAATAAAAATATTTGTGGGATTTTAAAATTGCATATTATCAATAAATTGATAATGACTATACCAAACTCATTGTCCCATCTATAATTTTACAATTTGGCAATTTAGTCACTTAAATTTTAAATTGATAAGCATAAAAAAATCACCATCTTTGAAGAGTGGGTGATTCATTTTCAAACTCATCTAGTGTTAATATTGTTTAATAAGTTTAAAGGTTAGGGTAGTTTCTTATGCCACTACTGAATAAGACAAAAAATTGGTGTAGTAGAATCCCCTCATACCAAGATTTGTAAGAGGATTATTTTCCAAATTTACCTTATTGTAAAGGAAAATAAGCTGGAAGCAAATCAACCTAGATTATTTTAACATTCAATTATGGGAATAGATCATTTAGAAATATAAAATGCTAATCTAGGGAAGTAAATGCAAAGGATAGGACACTTAACTCTAGAACAAATATGGAAGATGGCTCTGATAGGACATTGAATTCCACTCACATTAATATATTTTCTTTTTTTCTATACTCTTCCTTGAAATTAGAATAGTATATTAATTTTTTTGGGATCAAATTTGTAAATATGGGTCATTTCTATAGTACAAATCTATCCTATAGGTGGTGGAATTGATTTGGTAAATCTCACACTTCTATTTTTTGACTTGCCTCAAATATTGTCCCTCTAGCTAATTCTTAAGGATAGATAACATATTTAAATATACCTAAGGAAAATCATTGGATCACAATGGTTGTGCTCTTCTCTTTGACCCCATTGATAGGATTGACTTTATAGTCATGGATTTATTGAGGAAAACAATTTTTATTCATGTAGATCTCTTAGAAAGATGGATGCATGATTAGATTCCTTTTACTATTCCAATTTAAGTATTCCTTGAATGATCATTCTCTTAAATGTGAATGATAATTAATATTTTTTTGGATATTAAGTGAATGTGCATCAAATGTATTTAAGTACAAGGGTGTAGCAATATATCATGTGAAGCTTGCATCATCTTAGTAGTAATAAAATGGGTGGGAATTAGAAAATTTTGAATTTCAAGGGTCAATTTTGTAGCTATAAGAGCAATCCCATATGTATGACATTAATCTAGACCAATGGAGTGGCAAGATCAAGGCAATTCCCATCTAGATAGGGGGTGATCCCACAATACTAGTTTAAAACTTCAGAGAGATCCCAATTTTTGCTGAAAACACATATTTTTAGAAAATATAATGATTTAAGCCTTGAAAAGTTTCATTTAAAGGATTCCAATTGAAAAGGGTTTGATTGAACCACCTTATATCAAACACCCTTGGATAAAACCCCACTAGTTTTAAACCATACCTATAACAGAGTCTCCTTCACACCTATCAAAATGTTGATAAAAAACCACTTTTGATTTACCTTTTGGGGGATCAAATGAATTCATTTTTTTTAAAAAAATGTAAGTATGTATTCCTTATTATAAGCTTCCCAAAAAGTATAATTTTAAATAAATTTTATTTTATTATTATATTTATTTTGTATTTCTTGTGAATTTGAAAAGTTTCATTTAAAGTATTTCAATTGAAGAGGGTTTGATTGAACCACCTTCTATCAAACACCCTTGGATAAAGCCCCACTATTTTTAAACCATACATATAACAGAGTCTCCTTTACACCTATCAAAATGTTGATAAAAAACCACTTTTGATTTACCTTTTGGGGGATCAAATGAATTCATTTAAAAAAAAAATTGTAAGTATGTATTCCTTATTGTAAGAATTGGCTATGAAGGTAGCCACCCAAGATCTAGAGGCCTAATAGAAAGCACAAAAGAGAGATAGAAACAATATGACAAGAATAAACTATATTCTGCCAATAATGCAAATAGAATGGAATGGTACAATGCTATGCTATGCAAAAGTACATAGGAGACCCCTTGGTTATATAGCCAAAGTGAGAACATAGAAGGGCATAAGATTATGACAAGTGTCGTAATCTTATGACATGAGACAACTATAAAAAGTTATCACTCCACTTAAAGTGGAAAGGTGATAATGTGATAATCACCACAAAAGGTGGATCACCCACAAAAGGTGTTGAGATAATCACATGATGTGTCCACAAAAGGTGGAAGTGATAAAGTAATGACATGTCAAGTCCACCAAAAGTGAAAATTCTACAACAACCTCCTATGTGGTCCCTAAGTAAACTTGACTAAGGTGTAATCATGACCTAGGACAAGGTACAACACATTTAATTACACCAACACCCCCCCTTAAGTGCAACTTAGGGAGAATGTACACAAAAGCAAACAATGCAAGATGGGTCTCGGCTACTAGGCCATGTTAGGTACCCATGTACAAATGCAATGAAATCTCTCACAAATGGAGTAAAGATAGAAAAACCCAGTGGGAAAAAAACTACCCCACAAAAGAGAGATGAGATACAAAAGCCTATGAACACAGCATGAGAAGGAAAGAACCCCATGTGAGGAAAAAGTCCCCCCCATACAAGAGAAGAAGAAGAGAGACAAGGTAGCCCCCCCCTCAATGTACAATGCTCACCCATGGAAGATGCTCGAAAAGGAATGAAGAAGTTGCTCCAAACATGTCGAACAACGTTCCTCCCCTTGGGAAGAAACAATACCAAAGGTGCATGAATGAAGTCTCCCCAATCCATAAGTGAAGAAGGAAGAACCCTCAAAATGTAAGAAGTCTCTGAAATCTGCTCAAAGTTCCTTGTGTTGATGCTGAAAGATGCCTTTCCCAAACCATGTGAAGCTGCAATGTAGTCACTTCCTGGAACCTGTGAGAACCCCTTTGCAACAACACTCTCATTCGTTGAAAAAGACAACTTAAGATCTAGCAAGGATGTAGGTAGAACATACTCCAAAGACAATGTATCCTCAAAAGAGAAAGTGACCTCCTCCAACTGCTATACATATGCATCCACAATCACATCAACCTCGAAAGACTGATCATGTAGAGGAGGGTTAGAGTGTTCCCTCGCAACAACTGAAGAAGAATCACCTTCATCAAAGAGAAGATATAAGTAATCAAATGTGTCTCCCAAATCTACAATGTAGGACTCCACAAACAAACTGCCAATGTCTGACAAGTAGTCATCCCATGAAGTTGTTGTTGGAAGACAAGGTATGCACTGTTGCACTGAATCACAAGGCACTGAAACTGTCGAAACACAAGTATCATCAGATGCATCAGTCAATGTAGGAGATGGAGTATCAACAATAGGTTCAAGAACCTCAAGACTAGTGAGCACTCCAAGATTCAAGTAACCATACTCAATCTCCTCAAGTGTGTCCACACTAGGGTGAACTGAATCATTGATAGGAGAAAAATATGAGAAGGTGTAGAATCAAGAACGATGATCAACCTCCCCAACTACAACAAGAGCCCTGCTATGCAAATCCCGAACAATGAAAGAATCTGGTGTGAACTCTACACTCTTTCTTGTACCACTATGTGTAATCTGATAGATGGAAAGGATATTCCTTGACAAAGTAGGCACACATAGAACATCATTAAATGCTCCACATTTAATGTCAATAGAACCCTTTCCACAAACTGCCAAAGATGTGTTTTTGGCCATCAAAATGGGTGGCGATGAACAAGAATGAAATGAAGAGAACATATCCTTGGACGAATTCATATGATGTGAAGCTCCTAAATCAAGGATCCACCAATCTAAATTAGAATCTGCAAATGTAAGAAATGCTTTCCCCTTATGTTTC
This sequence comes from Sequoia sempervirens, assembly GCA_007258455.2. Classification (NCBI taxonomy): domain Eukaryota; kingdom Viridiplantae; phylum Streptophyta; class Pinopsida; order Cupressales; family Cupressaceae; genus Sequoia; species Sequoia sempervirens. The sequence continues at coordinate 45,489 of VDFB02325928.1, read as the reverse complement.
TCATGTTGAGATGATGTAGAAGAAGAAGAGCTTGATGTTGTTGCCATGTGAGTTGTACTTTTTCCCTTAGAAGAAGTGGAAGGAGATGAGTCCTCCTGATATGTAGCTGGCAAGTTGATGTTGTTCTTCTTAAGGATATGTTTTAACTCATCAATTTTCTTAGCATGACAATGATGCTCCTCATGACCAAACTTTTTGCAATATGCACATGTTGGTTACTCCCTCTTGCTTGAATTGTTGTACTTCTTTGAAGAAGATGAAGTTGAGCTTTGTTGTGGAGGAGTGGATTGTTTGTTCTCTCCTTGTGGCTTTGGTGAAGATTGCTTTTGGTCTTTTCCTTTTCCTTGCTTATTGTTTCCATGATTGACCACCAATGCTCTTGAAGTTGAAGACTTGAGAATTCCCATTTTCATCAACTTATTTTGCTCAAGAATAAAAAGATATGTGAGAGCCTCAAAAGATGGTGATGTGAAGTTGCTTATTGTCAATCTTTGAGTCTGAAAACTTGAAACAAAGGCTACATACTCAACTGGAAGTTTTTCCAACAAGTTGAAGACCAATTGATCATCCTCTTTCTCAATACCACAATCTTTTAGTTGTGCTCTTAGCTCATTTTCCTTAGTAACATAATCCTAAATTGTATCAAAATCCTTGGGATCAAGGCTTAAGAGATCATGTTCAAGTTTGTATCCCTTAACCTTATCAACCTTTCCATACAAAGTAGCAAGCTTATCCCAAGCTTCCTTGGCTATAGTACATTTATCAACATGGAAAATGAGATCATCTGAAATAAACTTTCTTAGTGTACCCAATGCCATAGAAGTTTTAGTGAGCCAATCCATATATGTTGTTGGATTTTCCTTAGGATCTGAAGGTGCAGTTATGGTTCCATCAATATAGTAAATTAAACCTTTTTCCATTAGTTTACTCCATGCACGTACTTTCCATGTAGCATAATTATGTGCAGTTAAAGTGGAACTTTAGATGAACCCATGATGGAATGTAAGAGAACAAGAGAGAAAATATGCATAATCACACAAGAGACACCCCCCCCCCCAAAAAAAATTCACTCAATCAAAGTACCCCCCCCCCAAAATAGATGATTTTGGCACTTTATAATGTAGTGTGTGTACAATAGGCCACTTGCAACTTGGCTAAGTGGGCTTATGATTTCTTATTTACAACTTGCCAAAAATAGGCTGATAATATACTAGAGCAAATAAGAAAATACCTAAATTCAGATCTATGCAATACAAGTGCCAAATAGGCCAAAAAAAGACCATATGTTGATAGTACAAAATCCACTCAATATTGCTTCAAAATAATTGCATATTCAAGAAGTAGATGAAAAATCATGCACTTTAAAAAAAACGGCACATGAAAAGGAGTTCGTATGAGCCTGAACGAAGCCTCGGAAGTTGAAAAAATGGTGACTAGACAGGTACAGTGATGAGAAACTAAAAATTCTGTAAAATCTGTCCACCAAAATAAAAAACCAAGTACACCACTACAAAGTACATGAAAGATTAGCCCAAATAAATAAAAATTGCTCGAAAAAAGGAGCTAAAATGAGCGAGATATGGCCTTCCAAAGTTGAACTGCAAAACTAAAAAGCTCATTGGTGAGAAGGGAAAAAATTTTTAGCTAGTGTTGACGTCATCGCTAACATGTGATGACATCAGCAAACTCTTCAATTAAATTTGATGGCCATCGGCCTGTCAAAAAAGAATATTCTCCCAGGCTTGGAATTTTCGTTTGAGCATGAGCAGAAAATTGACGTTCCCGAAACCGTCGTCGGAAAAGCAAATATTAGTGGAATATTCCTAGTCTTGCCAAAATCTCCTCAGAATCAGTGTCGTGGACTATCAGAATCTTTTGCCTCTACCGATGAATATTTTCCACCGCCAGAGTTTATTTTATGTTGTCGATTTCTTTGTATTGCCGCCGGGAATTTTTATGCAACCACCCAGAGATTTGAAACCAAGTGTCAGAGGAGAAATGGAGCCCACGGGTGGGGCCACGGTCAATAAACTGTTGCCACTTGGCAGCCTTTGAGGGTGGCGGTACCCTGCAGGTCTACAAACTTTGTAGGGTATGGCCTTGCTTTACAATTTATTTATTTTTTTATAAAAAAAACTTTACAATAAATAAAAAAATCTGCGAATGGAATTTTTTGAATATTTTTCTTTTTTTTTATAATTTTTTTTAAATATTTGTCGCAGATAAAAAAAAATTCCGAAAATTAAAAATTTGTACCGACTATCATAATGGTTGGGCCATACGGCTAAGCCTGCAAAATTTTTTTGCCTCGACGGACAACTTGCTCCGATTTGGACGATTCAACAGTCAATCTTAGGGTTTTTGGCCCTTCTGAGCACGATGGCAATGTTCTTTTTGGCTGAAAATGCTCTAAAGTGGTAGCTAGCTCCTGGATCTGACAACCACCTCCAATCTTCAACCCTCTACAAATTTGGCCTCCAATGTCCAATTGAGACAAAACAAAAGAAAATTTTGACTATCTCGGACACTCCGGACGCAATGGTGAGCTCAGATTTGATGCAAGAAGCTCCCAAAGTGCACCTGCAACACAAGGCCAAAAATGAAACCCTCTAAGAATCTCTCCAAAATGACAATCCAAAGGAAATTCAATAGCTCTGATACCATGTAAGAATTGGCTATGAAGGTAGCCACCCAAGATCTAGAGGCCTAATAGAAAGCACAAAAGAGAGATAAAAACAATATGACAAGAATAAATTGTATTCTGCCAATAATGCAAATAGAATGGAATGGTACAATGCTATGTTATGCAAAATTACATAGGAGACCCCTTGGTTATATAGCCAAGGTGAGAACATAGAAGGGCATAAGATTATGAAAAGTGTCGTAATGTTATGACATGGGACAACTATAAAAATTTATCACTCCACCTAAAGTGGAAAGGTGATAATGTGATAATCACCACAAAAGGTGGATCACCCACAAAAGGTGTTGAGATAATCACATGATGTGTCCACAAAAGGTGGAAGTGATAAAGTAATGACATGTCAAGTCCACCAAAAGTGGAAATTCTCCAACAACCTCCTATGTGGTCCCTAAGTAAACTTAACTAAGGTGTAATCATGACTTAGGACAAGGTACAACACATTTAATTACACCAACACTTATTATAAGCTTTCCAAAAAGTATAATTTTAAATAAATTTAATTTTATTATTATATTTATTTTTTATTTCTAGTGAATGTAGGTTTTCACTGAAAATCAAGCTCTTTGTTTTGCACATGTGGAAAAATAGAAAATTATCAAAAAAAAAAAAAAATATTAGTGCACTAGATATTGAAGTCCTTGATCCAACAAAATAATAATAATTGAATTTTGATACATACAAAAAAAAATTGTTGTATACAGTCCACCTATGTCTAAATTGTAATTGGTTTGACTTCGAAACTTGATTAAGGAAAAAATATTCAATAAAATGCTATGAAACCAAATGAAAGCATTGAATATCATAGTTACAAATCTAAATTTGAAAAAAATAGAATTTTATCCTTCATGGAAAAAAGTTATGTTGTATACGGTGAGCATCACTCCTTAAAAATGGTGTTTACTAAAAAAAAATAGTTTTTGAAGGAGATGGAAAAAGAAATGCAATCTGATTCCAAAAATTTTGAAAAAAATATATTTAGAATCTACAGACAAAATTACACAAATCACTAGTTTTCATCATCTTCAAATTCCTCACGATTTAGCCGCTATAGGTGCCCGAAAGTGAAGATTTAGTTAGAAAAAATCAGTTCAGTGTCTAGTTTGGCCAAAAATTGTAAACCAGTATTGTGGGATCACCCAAGGAAAATGTAAGAATTACCAATCGTGTGGGAATATTTACATATATGTATAATATATGGTTAAATGCTTGGGAGCAAGTATAAATGGATATGCATGAAAGATAGGTAATAACCCAAATTTGCACAAGATTTCACCATTTATCAATATGTTATTGTATAAATTCATTCCATCAAAATGGAGCCAAAACTAAATGGGAATTGGAATGGGTATACAAATTCACCATTATATTTTTCCCCCATTTTTTCATGTATTTGAATCCTAGAATGATCGTGTATCTCAAATTATGAAAACATTCATAAACATGCATGAAAATTAAACATTTAAACATTAAATGATACTTTGGTCCATTTAAAGTAATGGCCCACTAAATCTTATTGTGTACTATGCATTGTTGAGATGTGCGATCTATGTTAACTTACAAAATAGAGAAAATGGTACGTAATGAGTAGCTTTTGGTCACACACATAAAAATAAGCATAGCTATAAACTAAATTTACCATCTTCAAAATATTAGAGAGAAATGAGAAGAGGGTAGGGTTATAAGAAACATTTTTTTTAGAAAGAGATAAGTATGTACTTGGAATGACAACCATGGGATGACATAACACATTGGGATCTAACATGTTCAATGTTCATAATTTATATAGACACGATAGTCGATCCTTTCAATAGGTACCTATAATTGTTTGCAGAATCAATATAGGAGTGCTAGTGACGTAAGATACCCCCCAAAATTGGTTGCATCTATAAGGTTCAAGAAATTGAAGAATAGGGAAAAATAATACATAAAATGTAAATGTAAGCTAAACATGTAAGCACATAAATCGTGTAAAGTAATGACTATAATAAATGTAGGGTGTAATAAGTATGTAAAGCATGTTAATGATAAGCATGGTAAAGACATGGGTTGGAGATGACACGAAATAATAAGGTTGCTACCAACATGGGAAAATGGAAATGATGATGTGGTCCTCAATGGTCAAAATTAGTTGTATAAATATATAGGACCTTAGGCTAAGCATATGCTCCCAATATGTCATCCAAAACAGGAGAAAACAATGTTTGAAGTAAGATAGTAGGTTCCTAGTGGTAACATATATATAGATACAATCTCAAAGTAAGAAGGGGGAAAGCATGATGTTATCTTGTGTAAACGAGTTGGGAAGGAAAATTTCTGACCAATATAATAGGATAGCTATAGGAGCTAGATATGAAAACTAAAGCACAATATAGCATGGGGAAAACATGGTGGCCACTAATTTAATAGTGTAACATAATAATTAAAGAACAATGAAAAAACATAAGATGTGAGCAATGAACATAGGAGCTAATTAAGCACAAGATAAGGGCATGAGAAGACACATAAGTAAGATAGCATAGAAATGTGAGCAAAGAAAAGTATCACAAGCATGTGATGATAATCATAAAGTATGGAAGATAAAAGTAGACAAATAGCATGGTAATGACAAGCATGCAGACACATATAAGAGTTGGAATCAATATGATAATAAGAAATTGATGTGGTAAGCATGAGAAAGCATAAGAATAAGCAAGGCATGTAAGGGCACAACAATTTATAAGGAAGAGGTAAACAAGCATAAGAGAAAACATCTACATCTGAGAAGGAATATGCTCCAAGTGGGGGAAAGAAATGTACAAAATGTAAAGACACCACAAACAAGACATAAACAATAGGCAAAGTGAAAAAGAGAAAGTATGGGTATGTAAGTATAAATTCTATAGGGAAGGCTCATAAATCAACAAATAAATTCAAAATTATTAGTATCTAACCATAGTGTATAATTTTATATATATATATATATATATATATATATATATATATATTGCTATTTCATTTCATAAATCATACCTTAAGTCTAAATACAATTTAAATGTACAACTCATTTAAAGAGTCTAACATAATATACCTCTTGTTAAAATTTCTTAGATTTACCTAAAATAGTAAAATTTTATTTGTATGCAATTTTTTATATTGTCTATATAAATTTTTTGTTAATTTTTAATCATAAAATAACTTACTTAATTTTCTAAGTTTTTAATAATTTCAATTGATGAAATTTAAGCAATTTTTCTCTATAAAAACATAATCTACTTTTAAAATTTTTTTTCTATTTTTTTTTCCATTAGTTATGTTATTGCTAAATAATAATAATTAAGCAACATCCATCACTTTGTCAAACCTTTAATTTAACAATGTTTCAAATGTTCTTATGGTTTGAAATTTTGTGTACATAAAATCAAAAATCCGTGATATGCAAACAATGTTGAAAGAACAAATAAATAATCAATTAATCAATCAAACTGCATGTGAAGGAGGTGATTAAAGACATTTCAATCAAACATTTTTTAACATAAATACAAATCACTGATGTATATGTGTTTGTCAACTTTATAGGTTAAAAGCAATACTTGGGTGTTTGTTGATCATTATCTGATCAATTTACTAGGACTTGTAAATGTTCTACATATGTCACTGTAATTGTATTTGCCTAGTCTTCAACCTAGGTGTTAGAGGTTGTGAGGCATCTTAAACCTAATCTTAAACCCTAAAAAAAACCTCATAATTGAGATTAAGATGTATTAGAATATTAAAAACCCAATCCTAAACCTAAACCTAAAATAAGTAGGATTTAGGGTTAAACTTATGACATACTAAAATATTAAAAAACCATAATCTTGATTTTAAACACTAAAAAAAGAAGGTTTGCAATTAAGGCATACTAAAGCATTATAAACCCAAACCTCTAACCCTAAAAAATATGGATTGGGATCAAGACTTAGTAGTGCACTATTAGACTCGAATAACAAAACAAAACAAGCCCTAACCTTAACTCCAAAATTTGAAAAAACTATCAAAGTTTAGGTTTAGGGTTAGGTTGTAGTAGCATACTATTTTATAAAACCTTACAACAATCCTAACCTTAAACCTTGAAAAAATCTATGGTTTATGGTTAGGGTTAGCACATTTAAAAAAATTACTTGTAAATTTAAAAGTAAAACTTAAAAAGAAGTTAAACCCTTCCTTGGAGGCTTAAATAATTGTTTGCTAAATTTGAAGGTGGTGATTCAATCCAATAAGTGTACCCTCAAATCAAAAAGAAATGTCTCAAAATTTGGCCTAAGCCATGCTGAACTTTTTAAAAACATGTTAAAATAAAAAATAATTATATTACATGAAAAGAAAAACAAATTAAAAAATTAAAAGGAATCATTTTTATTTTATTTTATTTTTTAACATGAGATATATAATATAATATAAAATAATGATATGTTATATTATATTATATATAAATGAACATTATAATATAATAGTTTAAATATATAATACTTATATATAATATATTAAATTATGTTTGTATTATATATATAATTATATTAAATTATATTATTTATAATATTATAATATATGATATGATATATTATAAGATAATAATATAATTATATAATATAATAATATAATATTATCATAATACTATAAAAAAACTTATTTTCATCTTCTTTTATTAAGGATTAATCTATCATCAACCTTAAATCTGATGTATTTAATTACTCATAATACTATTTGCAAATTATTCATTAGGGATGAAGAAGTCCAACACTCCAAAACACTTAGATTAATTTTGATGAAGGATTTGGTGGGGTTTCAAATCTTTTAGGTGGATGGAAAGATGTAACCAAGTAAGTAACAATCAAAATTCTTTGTAAAATAATCACATAGACCTTTCAATAGTTTTCAGCTTTCATGGATTGGGGATGCCAAAGAAGGTATGAATGTATGGGAAATCCCAATAACCTAAAAATCTAGAAAATTTAACACACAACGGATTTCACAAGGATTCTAGGTGAGGTTTCAAGTGTTGAGATTAGGTATTGTACACCTTACATAAAAAAAATATTATAATATTGTAGATTAAATAAATATTTAGTCTGGTGCATTAGGAGGTGTGTTTAGCCACATTAGATATTTAAATTAAATAAGATTAAATCATTTGTATAAATAAAATAAAATAACAATACCACAATTTTCCTTTGAGATAATATAAAATTAAAAAATCTTGTAAGTTGCAATTAACCATAAAAATTTAAAATTTCAATCCAAAATATTCCCTCATATCTTTCTTTTACCATAGTACTTTGTCTTTTCTACAGGAATACATAGGATGAGACAGTTAACAATTATATTGTTAATACTTTGTCTTTTGGTTAAAATTTATATTTATAACCACATGTTTATGAATATAAATGTTTATTATTATTTTTTATGAGACCCTTTGAAATAAATATTAATATTTTTATTAAATAATTTCAAGTACAGTTTCACTTTATATTAGTGTGAGTTTGAAGGCTTGATTTTTTTTTCCCTATATGTTATGTCATTTAGTCTTCATATTATTACAAAAATATATTATAAGGTATCAACTTTTAGTGTCTTCTTAGAAATTTAATATTTAATAGGATTAAATATTTGGTGGCTATAGATCCACTTGTCCATTTATCTATGTGATGAATATCTAATTTTTTTGACCTTTTATGATCAAACACTCTATTCATGATTAATGATATTTTTTGAAACTTTTTACATAAGAATTTTATGTAATTTTCTTTCAATTTACATAAATTAAGAATAAAATTCAAATAAATTAACTACCAACTTATTCAAACTTAGATTTAAATAACATAATCTAAGTATTCTTTTATTTATAGACTAACAAATATTTCTTTTAATTTTTTAATAATTAACCATAAAAATATAAAATCTCAATCTAAGATTCTTCTTCACTTAAGAGTTAAATAACACAATTTAAATTTTATTTTATTTATCTACTTTAAATATTTCTTATAATTTTTTAATAATTAAATATAAAATTTTAGAGGATAAAACAACTAACTAGAATTTTTTATTTTATTTTTATTTTTTTATACAACAGGGTTAAATATTTTTTAAAATAAAAAAAATAGTTAATATCTATGCTAACATTAAAACTATATATTTCACTCAATATTCAATAATAAAAATAACATTAAAAATATATATATATTGATTTATTTTAAATTTATATATAAATTTCTTAAAATGTGTCATTTAACTTCAAAAATTCCAAAGGGTTGGATCTTAGTGACTTCCATATTTTATATCACTAATAAAATATGAAGTATATTTATATAAAATTTTAATGTTAAAAGAATTAATATTTTTAATTATAAGGAGTTATGTAAGTGATGTTAAATTTAGAACAATTATTAATGTAAATTAAATTTGTGATTATTGAATGATATTGAAATTACGAGTATTAATTATTTAATTAATATATTTATCTCAAAAAAGTATATTTAAGTAGTGGAAGTGCATTAATTGTTTATATTGGGTGAAATTTGTCTACTAATTAGATTGAAGAGAATTGAATTTTAAAATATGTTTTGTTATATAATTAGTATGTATACATTGATAATAGATAAAAAAAATTCAAATAGAAAAAATGTTGAGGTCTCATTGGTTATAGAGAGAATTATTAATAACTAGTTAAGATCTGGTGGTGCTATAGGAACTAATAATAAGAGTATAATATATATAAAATATTATAATAATAATAACAACAATAATAATAATGATGAAATAACAATAAGAATATATAAATATAATAATAACAAATATTAGTAATAATAGTATTTTACCTTCTCTATCAACTAGGGTTAGCATTCAATTAGGGTAAGGGTTAGGATTATGGTTCAATTAATTTTTTTTAATCTTTTTGTTATTTCAAATTATATACTAGCACTTTACCTAAAAGAGGTTCAATGATTACATAGACATAAAACTATATGTATGTTAATATGTTAGAGAGTATGTGTTTGTGTATGATGCACTACAAATTCTAGTTGTATGTGGTTGGATTAAACAACTAACATACATATATTAAATATTTTTTTATATATATAATATGCCAAGAGTTGTCATTATAGGCACGTATAACAATATTTTGAAAACTAAGAAAGATAAATAAATTCTAATTTCAAAAAAGTCATAAAATATTTTAAGTAAAAAAACTTTTGATTTTTTAGTTCAATTGAATTTTATTCATCTTAGAATATTTTGAAAAGTAAGAAAGATAATATCTTCCAATAACATCCATTTTTCTCTTATTTTAAAAATAATTTGAAATCTACAATAAAAAAAACGTCTACATACAATGAATGTAGTTATGTAGTTGCATGTCATTTGAACATCAAATTCAAGCTAAAGATTTTTTCCTTACATTAAATTTTGTTTTTTGGTGGATTCCATTGTAATACGCCTCTTGGTGTAATTAATAATAAGTGCTAGACAATGGAATGAAATAAACTTACAAATCTAGATTTTTTTCTCAAAGAAATTAAGTATTATTTGTTTATGAATTATTTGCATTCAAATTTAAACCATAAAGCAATGTAAATGAAAAAAGAAAGTTGCCATCAAATTGACAAAAAACACTACAAATGAAAATAGAATATTCTCATATATATAGTTGTCAAATCAATATTTAGTGAGATTTTGGAGGCTTTTACGTGATATTTTGGAGCCTTTTACCATTAAACATGAAACTTGTTTTCCAAAAACCTGTTTTCCAATGACTAAAAGTGGTTTGTAGGTGTGAGACTTGTTTCAGGCTCAAATCTGACACTATATGTAGCCTCTTGGCTAAATATAATATAGTAAATATTAATATAATATTATAAATATAATATAAATATAAATATAATTTAATATAATATAATACAATATATTAAATAAATTTTTCTATATTATTAATATAATATAATAATAATATATTATATAATAATATTTTCAAGCATTGGAGAATGATATCTTGAACATCTCCTATATAGATTTCTCTAAATATTTATTTAATTTTAAAATTTACATGTTAAAAACCATAATTTAATCTTAATTTTTTAATTTAATTAATTCCTAAAAAAATAATAAAATAAAAAACCAAAAGAAATAGAACAATTAATTTTTTATTATTTAATTGTTAAAAATAAATTGTATTTTTATTTAATGAATTTTTTAATATAATTATTTTTGTTCTCAAATTTTATTTCAAATTAGTAAATCAATAACTAAATAATTATTCAAGAATGCTCTATTTTCCAAATTTTAAGTTTTTTTTATTTTACTAATGTTGCAATTCTCTAATGAAGTAGATAGAACGAGAATAATTGAATAATAAATAGGTAGTACTTTTGTGGCCATTGCAGTTTCGAAGCTCGGCTAGTGAAGATGGTGGTGAATGACCTCATCAAGACATTGGACAAAGTGCCGTTACAAGTTGCCAAGCATCCCGTGGGACTGGATAGCGTGAAAGATGCTCTCATCCAGAAATTAAAGCTCAATTCTGAGGATAAGGTTGTTAAAGTTGGAATATGGGGTATTGGTGGTATTGGCAAGACTACAGCTGCCAAGGCAGTGTACAATCAAGTTTATGCAGATTTTGAAGGTGCTTCCTTTGTATCTAATGTCCGCACCAGTGCTGCAGACGTCATAGGTCTTATAAATTTGCAGAAGCAAATTCTTAAGGATTTAATTAAATATGATGAGAAAGTGGACAATGTTGATCAGGGCATGTCTTTGTTTCGAGATCGTTTGGGAGGAAAGCGCGTGCTGCTTATTTTGGATGATGTGGACGCTCTTAAACAATTGGATGCTTTGGTTGGGGACTGGCTGGCCCATCGCAGCAGAGTTATTATTACTACGAGAGACAAACACATCCTCAATGTTGCTCAGGTCTCATCTGAATGCATCCATGAAATGAGTGAATTGGAGATAAATGAAGGTATCCAGTTACTTAGTTGGCACGCTTTTATGAGAGCATCTCCAAGTCCGAGTTACACAGATCTGTCCAAAAGAATAGTGGAAGCTTGTAAGGGGCATCCTCTTTCGTTGGAAGTGATCGGATCCTTCTTGTATGATAAACACAATGAAAGAAATTGCTGGAAGGAAGCTCTTCACAACATTACCCGCCACCCAGAAATTCAGGAAAGGCTTTACATCAGTTATGGTGCTCTTAATGATGAGGAAAAAGAAATATTCCTAGACATTGCTTGCTTCTTTATTGGAGAAGAGAAAACATGTCCCATAGTTTTATGGAAATCCCTGTACATGATGGTAAACTCTGCTATATCTAATCTGTCAATGAAGTTATTGATAAAGATTGATGATAAAGGAGGATTTGATATGCACGATCATTTGCGAGATATGGGGCGAAGTATTGCTGAAAAAGAAAAAGAGTGTACCCGATTGTGGGAGTCTACCCATTTAAACACCATATCCAACATCAATTTCTCTCGCATTCGAATTAATGGAGGCAATTCACAAAGGCTTGAAATGTTGTACACACCTGGTCTTCGCTATCTTCATTTGCAAAATCTGACCATCGAAGGCATGAGAGAAGATACACTAGCCATGCTTCCTACAAGTTTGATATGGCTAAGACTGGAAAATTGTCACTTTGATATGCAAAATTGTGACTTTGAGATGAATAGAGAAATAAAGAAGCCACGTAACATTTGGGAATTGAAGATTATGCAACTACAATTCTGCAATGACATCAGCAGCCTTTCTATCTCTTCAGTTTGTTTACATCCTGATATACAACTGCAGCACTTGAACTTGCGAGGCTGTAAATACTTAAACACTCTCCCTGATTCCATTGGCAACCTGTCACAACTACAACACTTGAACATAGAAGAGTGTGAAGGTTTAAATAACCTCCCTAATTCCATCGGCAACCTGTTACAGCTGCAGCACTTGAATATGGGAGTATGTGATGCTTTAAATAACCTCCCTGATTCCATTGGCAATCTCTCACAGCTGCAGCACTTGAACTTAGAATGGTGTACAGGTTTAAATAACCTTCCCGATTCAATTGGCAACCTGTTACAGCTGCAGCACTTGAACATGGAAAGGTGTATAAGTTTAAATAACCTCCCTGATTCCATAGGCAACCTGTCACAGCTGCGGTACTTGAACATTGAAAGGTGTATAGGTTTAACTAACCTTCCTGATTCAATTGGCAATCTGTCACAGCTACAGCACTTCAACATAGAAGAGTGTAGAGGTTTAAATAACCTCCCTGATTCCATCGGCAAACTTTCATTGCTGCAACACTTGAACTTGAGAATGTGTGAAGGTTTAAATAACCTCCCTGATTCCATTGGCAACCTGTCACAGTTGCAACATTTGAATGTAGAAGAATGTGAAGGTTTAAAAAGCCTCTCTGAATCCATTGGTAACCTAACACAGCTGCAGTAGTTGAACATGGGAATGTGTGATGCTTTAAATAATCTCCCTAATTCCATTGGCAACCTGTCACAGCTGCAACACTTGAACATAGAAGGATGTACAGGTTTAAATAATCTACCTGATTCCATTGGCGATCTGTCACAGCTGCAGCACTTGAACATGGAAGGGTGTACAGGTTTAAATAATCTCCCTGATTCCATTGGAAATCTGTCACAGCTGCAACACTTGAATATGGAAGGGTGTACAGGTTTAAATAAACTCCCTGATTCCATTAGCAACCTGTCACAGCTGCAGCACTTGAACATGGGAGAGTGTATAGGTTTAAATAACCTCCCTAATTCCATCGGCAACCTGTCACAGCTGCAACACTTGAACATAGAAGGATGTACAGGTTTAAATAATCTACCTGATTCCATTGGTAATCTGTCACAGCTGCAACACTTGAACATGGAAGGGTGTACAGGTTTAAATAATCTCCCTGATTCCATTGGAAATCTGTCACAGCTGCAACACTTGAATATGGAAGGGTGTACAGGTTTAAATAAACTCCCTGATTCCATTAGCAACCTGTCACAGCTGCAACACTTGAACATGGGAGAGTGTATAGGTTTAAATAACCTCCCTAATTCCATTGGCAACCTGTCACAGCTGCAACACTTGAACATAGAAGGTTGTACAGGTTTAAATAATCTACCTGATTCCATTGGCAATCTGTCACAGCTGCAACACTTGAACATGGAAGGGTGTACAGGTTTAAATAATCTCCCTGATTCCATTGGAAATCTGTCACAGCTGCAACACTTGAATATGGAAGGGTGTACAGGTTTAAATAAACTCCCTGATTCCATTAGCAACCTGTCACAGCTGCAGCACTTGAACATGGGAGAGTGTATAGGTTTAAATAACCTCCCTAATTCCATTGGCAACCTGTCACAGCTGCAACACTTGAACATAGAAGGATGTACAGGTTTAAATAATCTACCTGATTCCATTGGCAATCTGTCACAGCTGCAACACTTGAACATGGAAGGGTTTACAGGTTTAAATAATCTCCCTGATTCCATTGGAAATCTGTCACAGCTTGAATATGGAAGGGTGTACAGGTTTAAATAAACTCCCTGATTCCATTAGCAACCTGTCACAGCTGCAGCACTTGAACATGGGAGAGTGTATAGGTTTAAATAACCTCCCTGATTCCATTGGCAACCTGTCACAACTGCAACACTTTAACATGGAAGGGTGTACAGGTTTAAATAATCTCCCTGATTCCATTGGAAATCTGTCACAGCTGCAACACTTGAACATGGTAGGGTTTACAGGTTTAAATAACCTCCCTGATTCTATTAGCAACCTGTCACAGCTGCAACTCTTGAACATAGAAGGATGTACAGGTTTAAATAACCTCCCTGATTCTATTGGTAACCTTTCACAATTGAAAAGGTAAGTAAAGGGTGTGTAAATATGAAAATAACATTAAACAAAAGTTAAGTGCGATGATATAATTAAAATTGCATCATTTTCCGTTTTATTTTCATGAAGAATTAAATTGTATTCTCTTCATACTAATTTACATTTACATCACGGAGGTATAACAGTTTTCATTCTCTTTGCAAAATGACAATCACAGATATATTAAAATTTAAAAACATTGTTAGTCGCCATAATGCAATGTTTGTCCAACTCACATAAATTATCTGTACAAATATCAATTAAAAGTAAGGAGGACTACGTGGAAGAATGTAAATTTTGAAGAGTTTTCAAGACAGGTTTCCACAAGAGTTTTCAAGACAGGTTTCTACATGGAAAAATAACCAATAACTTTGTTTTTTCGTGTGGTTATATTGATTTAATAAAAATATTTATATAATTTAATTTTGAATTTATTTAATTTGATTGTAAAATGTATTTTTTTATTTATTGAATTGTACTAAATTAAATGTTTTGAATTATATATATATATACGTGTGTATATATATATTGAAAAATTTAGTTTTAAATGATATACTTATAGTTTAAGATATCTATATCATTATGTTAATGGGGTAATATGATAATGGAAGTGTTACTTTTAACATAATGATAGATTAGTTTACATACACACACATATACATATATATACATGTTTAGTGTATATATATATTGAAAAATTTAGTTTTAAATGATATATAGTTTAAGATATCTATATCATTATGTTAATGCGATAATATGCGATAATATGACAATGGAAGTGATTTTCTTTTAACACAATGATAGATTAGTTATGAATGACTAAGTTTGTTTATCTCTCATTTCCATTTCGATGTTCTAGGAATTCTTGAAGGCAACTGAAATTATAATTAAAATTTTATTTTATTTTACTATATTATTTTAGTATTTTTACAGCGCCTGTCGCTGTCATTCACTTTTTCTGAAATTTTCTATTTTACCCCATTTATTAATAATTTGGTTTTGAACTGGGGTGTTGTCCTTTAAGTCTTTTCTCATTTACATACAGGGTTTGGGTTAATTCAGTTGGATTACAGTTATTTGTTTGGATTAATTTAGTTTTCCAATTCCAGTGATGTCTGGGTCTTGGCGAGCTGAATCTTAATATATCACAGAAAAAAAATAGAAAGTAGAAAAGCATAATGAAAGACGTTATCCTTCAGAATGGTATTACTTCCTCAATCCAGAGAAATTACTTTCGTGTTCGAATCTCTCTATATGTTTGCTTAACATACAAGTCCTTATGAAAGAATTTGATCACTGCGAACAACTATAGAAAAAATGCAATTTTTACCAAGCTTCTTTGGCCTCCATAACTTGGTGAATATAGATACATATTCACCTCAGAATTAAAAGAATTAAAATATGGATCTGTGACTGCAACTGCGATGGTAATTTTATGGAATGTATTATAAAAATTAGGTTTCAGTTTTCAAACATATAAGCGAACAAATAAGTGGATATTCCAACTTACCTGATTATTCACAATAGTTGGGCTATCAACAAAAGGTAATTTCAGACATTAAGTTTCTAAAAGAATGAAATTTGGAAAAAGCCCTGCTTCATTTTCTCTTTTATTGCCGGTGAACTGTGTAAAAACTGGTGAGGTTTGTGTAAAAGGAGAACATTCAAGGAAATTGTATTCCTCAATATGGCCCAGCTCCCAAGGGTAAGGTGTGAATAATAGCCTTTGTCGATGAAATTATTGGTATGGTTTTTTCATCTAGATTAATCATTAGCTTTTTGGTATGGTTTTTTCATCTAGATTATTTTTATAGCATGTTGTTCAGTTTTTTATTTGGTGAGTGCAGATCTGTTTGAAGGAAGAAGGATGGTTCATATGAAGCAGAAAACCCATAAATCCTTAGGCGAAGATTACAACTTTAGTTACTGTCTTTACAAATGCATTTATTATTATACCACGAATTCTTAGACTGTACCACGAATTCTTAGACTGTTTTCTTATGTTAATGTAAATTCATTTTCTTTTGTTTTTACATTATTCAATTGCATAAACAAAATTATATTTCTTATCTTGCACCTGAGTTGATTGGTTTGGTTCTAACTGACATAATCCATTTTGCCTTTGCATTATACAAATATGTTAGTGTGGGCCCATATTTGCAATCATGTCATATTCTTCATTAAAATAGATTTTGATTTTGTCCAATATGTGTTCATTCACTACATGCTATAGGAAGGTTGCATTTTATTGCAAAACAATATTCTTTTGAAGATAATAAAACTGTTGCCATACATTGGCCAAATCATTAGTAGTAATTAATTATTGAAACAAAAGTGCTCTAGGATGTACAAATCTAAAGAAGTTGCTATGTTTCTTGTTGTAAATGGTTGTATCCAAATGAAACAAAAAATAAAACAAAGAGATTTGATGAAACAAAAAAATCAAATCAAAGAGATTTGTTGAAACAAAAAAAATCAAATCAAAGAAATTTGATCACAAAAAAGGAAAAATAATCAAAGATAAATCACAAAGATTTGAAAATATTTATTATAAAATAAATTAAAGAATCAAATAAATAAATCAAAGATTAAAAAATAAGTTAATTAAAAGATCAAATAATTAAATCAGATTTTATGAGAAGATAAATCACAAAGATTTGAATATATATTTACCATAGATAAACTAAAAGATCAAATAAATAAATAAATAAATAAGAGATAAATAAAAAAGATGAAACACAATTTAATTATGGTTATGATTCAATTAGGGTTAGAGTTCAATTAGGATTATAGTTGGAGTCAAGTATAGGGTTCAATAGGAGTTACTATTAAGGTTAGGGTACAATTTGGGTTAGGGTTACTATTAGGTTCAAATAGAGTTACGATTAAGGTTAAGATTATGATCGGATTAGGACTAGCATGCAATTAGGGTTTAATTATTGAGGTTGACTTAGAGTTATTATTAAGGTTTGGGTGCAATTAAGATTTATTTAAGGTTGAATTAGGGTTACAACTAAGATTCAATTAGGGTTATGACTAGGGTTAAAAAGTGTTATTGTTCAATTAGAGTTTAACTATGGTAAGTGTTATTGAGGTTCAATTAGAGTTAGTATTGGGGTTTGGGTACAAATAGAGTTTAATTAAGGTTGAATTAGGGTTAAAACTATGATTCAATTAGGATTATAACTAGGGTTATAAAGTGTAATTGTTCAACTAGAGTTTAACTATGGTAAGCGTTAGGGTTCAATTAAGGTTAGGGTTCAATAGGGTTAGGATTAGTGTTACGGGTAGGGTTCAATTATGCTTAGAGTTAGGGTAAGGGTTTGGACTAGGATTAGTCTTAGGTTTAGGGTTCAATTAGGGGTAAGATTCTATTATAAAGCTTTGGGTTATTAAAAAATAAGTTAATTCAAAGATCAAATAATTAAATCAAAGACAAAAATAAATAAACTAAAAGATCAAATAAATAAATTAAAAATACGAGATAAATTAAAAAAATGAAATACAATTTAATTATGGTTATGATTCAATTTGGGTTAGAGGTCAATTAGGATTATAGTTAGGGTCAAGTATAGGGTTCAAATAGAGTTACTATTAGGGTTAGGGTTAGGGTACAATTTCGGTTAGGGTTAGGATTAGGGTTAATATTAGGTTGAATTACCTGGTTAATATTAAATTAGGGTGAAGGTTATTGTTCAACTAGGGTTAGTGTTCACTTAAGGTTATGATTGTGGTTAGGGTTTAGGTTAGTGTTCTATAATAAAGCTTGGGGTTGGGGTCACAATTGGAGTTCAAATAAAGTTACTATAAAGGTTAAGTTTATAATTCAATTAGGGTTCATGTTAGGACTAGCATGCAATTAGGGTTTAATTATTAAGGTTGAATTAGGGTTTATTTAAGGTTGAATTAGGGTTACAACTAGAATTCAATTAGGGTTATGACTAGGGTTAAAAAGTGTTATTGTTCAATTAGAGTTTAACTATGATAAGTATTATTGAGGTTCAATTAGAGTTAGTATTAGGGTTTGGGTGAAAATAGAGTTTAATTAAGGTTGAATTAGGCTTACAACTAGGATTCAATTAGGGTTATAAAGTGTTACTATTCAATTAGAGTTTAACTATGGTAAGTGTTAGGATTTAATTACAATTAGGGTTCAATTAAGGTTAGGGTTCAAGTAGGGTTAGGATTAGTGTTATGGTTAGGGTTCAATTATGCTTAGAGTTATGGTAAGGGTTAGGAGTAGGATTAGTCTTAGGTTTAGGGTTCAATTAGGGGTAGGATTCTATTATAAAGCTTCAAGTTAGGGTTATTGTTGGGTTTCAAATAGGGTTATGATCAAGGTTAGGTATAAGATTCAATTAGGGTTAGGATTCAATTAGAATTAAATTTAAGTTAGGATTATAGATAGGCTTCAATTAGTGTAAGGCTAGTGTTAGTGTTAGTATCCAATTAGGGTTAGGATTAAAATAGTGTTTACAATTAGGATTAGGTGTAGGGTATAATTAGGGTTACAATTCAATCTAGGTTCAATTACTATTAGGGTACAAATAGGGTTAGGATTTAATTAGGGTTCTTATAAATTAGAGTTCAATTAGGGCTAAGATGAGGGTTCAATTAGTTTTATGATTTTATGATAAAGGTTAGGGTTAGGGTTACAATTGGGGTTCAAATAGGGTTATAATCAGAGTTAGGTTTAGTATTCAATTAAAGGGTTAGGATTGGGGATCAATTAGGGTAAGATTCAATTGGAGTTAGGGTCATAGTTAGGATTCAATCAGCATAAGTAGTAGTGTTAGGGTTAGGATTAAGGGGTGGTGTTATTGGGGTTCAATTAGAATTAGTACTAGGCTTTGGCTGCAAATAGAGTTTAATTAAGGTTGAATTAGGGTTACAAATAGGATTCAATTAGGGTTATAACTATAATGAAAACATATATATTGCTTTTGAAATTCATGTTCATGAAAATGTAAATATTTTTTCTCAAGTCAATATGGCCCTCAATAAAGATAATTCTCAGTGTTTTTTACATATATTATTAATTAATATAGGTATGCTAGTATACCTATAGTTTAAGATATATATATCATTATGTTAATGGGGTAATATGACAATGGAAGTGGTTTTCTTTTAACATAATGATAGATTAGTCTACATACACACACATATGCATATACATACATGTTTAGTGTATATATATATTGAAAATTTTAGTTTTAAATGATATATAGTTTAATATATCTATATCATTATGTTAATGGGATAATATGACAATGGAAGTGATTTTCTTTTAACATAATGATAGATTAGTTATGAATGAATAAGTTTGTTTATCTCTCATTTCCTCTTTGGTGGTTAAAAATTAAAAAAACCTTCCTACAAGCTTCTAAAAAAAGTTATTCTCTTAAATCATATATGCCTAAGAAATCTACATCTAATTAGAATAAAATATAAAAATATTTGTACAAATATTTTATGTATTATACAAATAAAAGTAATTGTATCAATTATATGTTTTTAAATAAGATATTTGTAAAATACATATGTAAATAATGTTGTGAAGAATCAATTATTAAATTTTTCATATCAATTACCGAGTTCAATTTTCTTCCCTCTAGTAACATGCCACAACCAATCTATTCAATGATGAAATAAGACTGAATAGCCATCATACTTACTCAACATTTAAGTAGCAGTATATTTCTTATGCAAGTTGGATTTTATGTGGCCCTAAAATTCTATTTTATTTTTTCTATTACTAAATAAATTATGAACTACAGTAATAGGCATTGTGTTAGGATCCTTTACCAATTTTTTTATTATAATTATATTACATTTATTTATTTTAGAATTATGTTCATAGGCATAACTACACACACTCATAACAAGGGGTGAAGTGTAATGACATGATTGTGTTACAAAAAATTATTAAAAATTTGACACGGAAAAATAATAAAAATTAAAACACAACCAAAATATATTCAAAATATATAAATAAATAAACTAACTATTAAATAACTCTTAAGTAAACATATAAATATAAATATAAATATTGCTAAGATGCAATAACTCTTGAAGTAAATATTATTTTGATTAAGGTAAGTTGGTTTTTATGGGATCATAAGCCCAATACAAAATATGGAACTTAAGACAACCACAACAAGCTTTGAGATGGGATAAAAGCAACCAAATTACTAAAAAAAAGAACAATCAAGTTGCTCACCACAAAACAAAACCCAGGATCTAACATAAATAATGCAATACCCTTCTCTACCCAACTTTACACCCTTAACTCTATTGTACAATCAAAATATAAATTTGGAAGACCTTTATTTTGCCTTTGAACAATTTTCCATGAAATGTTATTATCTAAATCATCAAACCTAAGAAATGAGGGGTGATGCCCCTTCAAAGCACCCATCTATGGGTGTAATACTAATAGAGGAATATCTAGTAGGAGATGCCAATCATTGAATAATCACCTCATGAGATTCATATTGTGTGCTAAAGCCAAAATTAAATAGAGTGGTAGAAGCATAAGGATGAGCAACATAAACATGAGTAGAGTGGGGCTCTATGGAGCCTAAGGATTCATAGCAGAAAGACTTGTCATAACTGCTCTATATCCATTAAAAAAACCCATTAGGGGCATGGCTTGAAGGAGGATCAAGATAATAAGACTCAACATCCTAAGAATAGTCATCATTAGAAAAATTGATACTCATAGTGATTGTTGTGGGTATTTTCCCATCATGTAGCCATGTGCTTGTGTTGAGAGGGTGAACAATAGAAGCCAAGGTGGTCAATGACAAAACATCAACTATAATATTATAAATATAATTTAGACAAATATTAAAAATGATATTCATATAAAAAATAAAATAAATCATTAAGTAAAAATTAATGTGACTTTTGTAAATGTAAAACTAGCAATACCTATTTCAAATAAATAAAATAAAATAACTCTTAAAGTTAGATAAATATAACTCTTCAAATGAAAATAAAAAATAAAGTAAAATTATTATGTAAAAGATATCATTCACACCTCTTTAGCATAGATTTTTCTAAAGATAGATATGTTAGTTTAATTAAATTAATTTAATAATATAATTTATAATATTAAATATATTAAATTAATTTTAATAATTTATTATTAATCAATATTATCAAAAAATACAGCTTCTATTTTGTTGAGAAAATATTACAAAGTAAGCCAAGGTTTGAGCTTTGGGACTTTGATATATCAAACTTTAGACTACTCCCAAATGTGTAGAAATATGTAGAAGTAAAATCATGGTTTTATCACCTTCTATATAAATTTGAAAATTTTAAATATTATTGGATGTATTTCTAAGTAATCCTTTTATACTCCATACATAAATGGACATATCTATTGTTTCATTTATTTAAAGAGCTATATTATTTTCTTAGATCTAAGAATATTTATTTTATTTATATTGTTTTCTTTCATTATAAAGTTCAAAAAGTACTTGGAAGATAATATGTTTATGCATTATTTAAGAATTATTTTTATATAATAAAATATACTCAAAATTACATAATAATTTTAATGATTTCTTTAATACTCTATTACTATTTTATCAAGAAATATAATAAATAATATATTTATATGTACAACTTATTATTTTATCTATAAAATACATAAAATCTACTTATATTAATCTATATTTAAATTTTAGATATTATTTAAGTTTGAAATATATTATTTATCATAATGGTATGAAGGTTTGAACCTTGGAGGTCATCATACTATGCCATGAACATCTTATTTTATTTAATAATATAAATAATTATATTGTATTTATATTTTGTTTTTTATTAGGGGTAAAATAGGTTTTGATGGGACCTAAAACCTATTACATAACGATTTTAAAGGGATTCGTCAACCTATCAAAGAAAAGCAAGTTGCATTTAAGATAAAAACACAAACCAGTAGCAACCTAACAATAGCCTCTAAAAGATAAACATGACTATACAAGTTGCAACCAACAAACAAGCAAGGTCCTGAAACCCTTATACAACTTGGTTTTAACCAAGACCAGAAATCCTTATATTACAAAGAAACTACCTGCATCTACCAAGTATCAACAAACCAGCCACTCATGGATGACACCATTGAGCCAAGAAAGATAACCTACTTAATGGTGTAAGACACCATCAAACCCCTAAGCAAAAATTCCCTCAACACCAAAAACCCCACCTCAATAGAGGTTAGAGAGAATAATGGACCACTGGATACAAAGTCATTGATCGAACCAGGAAAGCAACTCCACAACCATCTCAAAAGGAGGGAGTTCCCCTATATTAGAGAGGATTTCATGACCACCAGGTCCACTACCACCTGAAAAATCCAACACCCTCAACCTCCACCTCCATAGGAGAAGCATCCACCTCAAAAGGATCAACAACTAAGGAAGCCAAACAAAATCACCTCCCCACTCCACCTCCATAGGAGCTTAATCCACCTTCATAGGATCTGAGAAGAAGACCAGTGCAACAGCAGAACAAGCAACCATACCACCCTTAGGTAAAACCTGGTAAGAGTCCAACATCCACAAATAACAAGCCTCAAAAGTAAACCACTGAGCCTTAAGCTTAAACAAATGAGGGGGCTCAGCTTGCTAGGACATAGATAGAAACTTAGAAATCCACCCAACTTACAGCAAAAAAGGAGAATCCAGAGAAACCAAAGCCTCCAAGGACAAATCCAACAACAAAAACTCTTTCAAACCATTTTGCTTCAGCACAAAGGCAGCAGAAATAAACTCCAGCTCCACGAATAACTAGGTCTTGAAAAAGGTCTTAGGAAACAACCTAGCCGAGAAAACATAAACAAAGGCCAAAAGAAAATTGACTTCCAGAATAAACACAAACCCCTTACCCTTAGATAGAAAAAGCCAAGAAGGGATCATCTCACTCCAGAAGAACAAAAGACACAACTGGGAAATCAAGAGAAACATTAGAAGTAGCTCAGCCCACTAAAAGTGCTCAAGCCTAGCACCAACAAAGGACCCAGAGTCCAACCAGAAAATGGAAGCCTCCACAAAAGCCCCAACAACTCTAAGCCAGCAAGAAGAAGGAACTTGGAAGCCCCCAAGCAAGAGAGCTCATGAAAGCAAGCAAAGGCTACAAGCCACAGGGGCATCCAAAGAGTAGAGCTAGGTAAGGGAGACCAATAAACAGAGAGAAGGGGAGGGGAGAAAAACCATGAAGAACACCATCCAACCCAATAAGGTCTAAAAGAGTGAAAACTCCACCCACCTACAACCCCATCACAATCCACCCACAAACCACACCCAGCACCATGAAAACCACCGAGAAGCCCAAATCCAGAGCCATGACAGAAGAAAGCCCCAACAAAGCAAGGTCTGAACATAAGAGGGCACCGTAGGAGAAGAAGCTTGCAACAGTCCAATCCCTTCCTCACAACCTTAGCAACAAAGATAGGAAGAGAAAACCTCAATCCTCTCCACCAAATGCGAGCCACAACAAGCACAACACCCACGATGAAAAACACTCCCCTGCTAGAAGGAAACAAAACCAAGGAACCCAAAATCCAACACCAAGTTGCAAGCCAAGAGTCCTCCAACATGGAAAGCAACCTAGAAAAGCAAAAAGGGCCATTCTACTCCATCCCAACGCCAAGATAGAGAGAGAAGGCACAAAAAATTGCACCACCAACAGCTCCAGGCTCGGCCAAAAATGTAAGAAAAGAGGGGAAAAATGTTTGACTCCAACCATTCGCACCCTCAGGAACTAGACTAACCCTCAGCACATCTAAATCTTCATCCTCATCTGTTGATTCCTCATTGCCATCCACTAAGGAATTCAAATTCCCTCGTCTGTTCACCTTCCCGCTCACTCTCATCCACATATTTTGTTACAATAAGACATATTTTGTTATAATAAGATTATATAAATATATTTTAATTAATATATTAATTGACCTAATAATATTAAGAGGTGTTATACAATATACATAAAAAAACACAATCAATATAAATAAAATAAAATACTTATTTTGACAGGTTAACCTAACCTACGGTGATATCATGGGGTGGGGAATAATTGCATGAGTGTGTTACCAAAACAATATTAAATAAAAAAAATTAATAACTCACATACAAAAATAATATCATAAATCATTACAAAAACATGAGTGTGTTACCAAAACAATATTAAAGAAAAAAATTTAATAACTCACATACAAAACCCTAACCATAACTCATACCCTAACTCTAATTTTATCCCTAACCCTAACCCTATCCCTATCCCTAAATCTAACCCTAACAATAAATTTTAAACCATTATCTTAATCCTAGAGCTATCTCTAACCCTAACTATGATTGTAACATTATCCATAACTATAAACCTAATTTTGATCACTAACTTTTAAATAAATAACATATTTAATAAATGTTATATATTACGAATTATTATATATTAAATAAATTTTATAAATAAAATAAATATAATGTATACTAAAAATCATTAAAAGTTAGCTATTACATGTTGGCAATGTTTTTTCTCTTATTATTAATATAAGATTGTTATATATTAAAATGATTATTTATTACAAGTTATTTTTTTTTAATTATATATATTAAAACAAAAAATGTATTATACTAAATTATCATATTTGATTCGTAGTAGACACAAGTGCAACTATATCTCTTCATTCAAATCAATAATTGTTAAATATTAATGAATCAATGATTATAGATGGTATGATTTCTTCAAAGTCCATGAATGATAGAGTAAGCACTTCTAGATTAAACTATGTATGTTATTTTGAACTGACGTTCTGAACCACACTAAATGATTCATCATAGGAAGAGGATAATGAAGAATATGATTGTAGAAATGATCTTAAGAAGAGTTAAGTGGTGGGTGAGGGTAGGGAAGGAGGAGATTAGAAAATGAAGTAAAAGTGAAAACAGACAAAAAAATGATGAAGACATAATAAAAGAATGAATAATATAGTAATATGAACAAATAAATGGATCAAAAAAGGTTAAAGTTAAATGTCTCAAACAATGAATAATTAACTCTAATGACCTTACCCTAACCCTAACTCAATGATTCATTATAGGAAGAGGATAATGAAGAATATGATTACAGAAATGACCTTAAAAGAGTTAAGTGGTGGGAGAGGGTAGGGAGGGAAGAGATTGAAAAAAGAAGTAAAAGTGAAAGTAGGCAAAAAAAAATGAAGACATAATAGAAGAATGAATAATATAATAATATGATATAACACAAAAAAAATTTAAAGGTTAAATGTCTCAAACAATGAATAAATAATCCAAGAGAATTATAAAGATGAATTATTTAACAAAATGATTAAGGAACAATTACCAAAATTATTAAAATAAATGAAGGAAGATGTAAAGGAAAATATACTAAAACTTAAAACAATAATAATTTAACCAAAGAAAAAAGAAAAAAGATGAGATTATATAAAAATATATAAGTTGGAAAATTAAATAAAAATTCAATTAAATTCAAAAAATAGATGGTTAAAATACAATAGATTATAATATATATAACCTATAATATATATTAATATAAATAGATAAAATCATAATAATTTATATAATATATATTAATATATATAAATGTAGATTAAAGAGAACCTATAAAATAAAATAACCTATCATATATATTAATATAATTTTTTATTTTATTTTATTATTTTAATAGAATCCAAATCTCTATAAAATAGTTAATTGATTTTTGTGAGATTTTCTTTAATAAAAAATAACATTTTTTTTACAAAAGACAAAAAACTTGTATATTATATTAATATGATATTAAATAATTAAAAAAATGTCTTTGGAAGGATAAAAAAATAACAATTACATTCTTAAAAAAGTCAAAATAAATCATTTATTTATTTTAGAAAGATTTAATGAAATGACTTTATAAAGCAAAAAAATGAAAAATTATTTTTAAAAAAATATTTACCTTGCTTTTCCTACAAATGAATAACACACATAACTTTTTAACCAATCATATGTGCAAGAAATATTTTTTTATAATTTGTAAAGTTAAATATTTTACAAGTTAACTTTACAAAATTGAATTTTTTATTTTTTTTTTAAATATTATTTTTGATTGGTTGAAAACTAAATTATTAATAATAACTAGTTAACTAAAAAAATCCAAACTCATTACAATAGTACTATGTCAATAGCAAGTACTAATAATAAAAAATACACACATTTATTATGGGAGCTATGTCAATAGCAAGTACTAATAATAAAAAATACACACATTTATTATGGGAGCTACCTCCTTGGTAGGGATTTTCGATAAAAAAAAAAAATTAAAAAAAACACACACATTTGATAACTCTCCCATATTGAAAGCAATTTTTAAAAATATATATAGAGAGAAAAGAAAATTTTAAAAATATATAGAGAGAGAAAAGAAAACAAGGAGGAATAGAAAAGTCATGAATTTCTACTATGGAATATGTGTATTTTTTGCATGTGTATTTTATTATTAATGTTGTGTTTGTCTACTCTACTTTTTAATGGATTATGATATTATTTTTAAATGTTAGCTATTTAATTGTTTTATTTAATTTTTTTTTGTTAATATGTTCATTCCATTACACTCCACCCTTATGTCTCTCAATATAATAATGTAAATAAATAAAACAAAATAGTTTTAAACAGTTTTGGATTAAAATAAAATAACTCTTAAATATAATTTAAGAATGATATTTGAGATATCTAAATTAGTTTGTATTTTATATATTTATATTTGTTGTTAAATATTATGATTACTATTAAATATTCATATTATATTTATTATTATTTTTTGATCAATTAGTTGAGTGTTAGTACCTTCTTCCTTCATATTAACATTTAGAATAAAAATATTATGAAATGTTTCCTGCAAATCCAATATAGTGAAGGAACTATAATCATTTTCCTTAAGACCTATTATATAGATTTATGTTTCTCTCCAAATGAGCATCAAAATACTCGTTGCCATGACTAGCACTAGTACAATGACTTTGACATTTGATACAATTGTCCATGTAACTAACCATCTTCTTCTTCCATCGGATAAGGTGATGTGGAGGCTTCCTGAAATATGTTGATAATTATATGTCGATTCTTTTCATTAAATGAGTGTCACATGAGTGCAAAAAGCATCAATATACTAAAAGGAAATTTTCAGCCACCTAGGACAATTTCCACATAACCCAAATAGATAAATCTATGCAAACTAGTATTTAGAATTTATATACAAAATAATAGAAAACATGTATCATCAAAGATGACATAAGATATGCCCTAGGAAAACCCTCAAGAGGGAAAAAATAGCCTCCAAAAGAATCCATCATTCATGTCTTCAATAATAAAGATTATAATACATCTTCTATTGGAAACTTGATTTGTTGAGAGTGGTTGTTGGAAGGTTGTTTGTCATTGAGAAGATTGTTGGATTGGCAACATGAGCATGATACTATGGAGAGATTGTTGAAGATTGATGAGCATATGGTGTTGCCATTGATGGAAACCCATTACTAATGGAAATCCATGACAAAGATGTACAAGTGTTGGTCCGGAGAAGACCAAATGGTTGGATAATTGCCTAAGTCTTGGAATGCAATTTCAAGGTTCAAAGAACTAGTCTTTGGGTTTGCATTGCTCCACTATAAAGAACTTGGTTATGTGGTTTTGAGGTAATGTTGATGCATGCTGGAAGACTCTAAATCCAAAGTTTCATGAATTGATGTCTTTTGCAGTCAAAGATAATAGTGATAGAGTACTGGTCTAGAAATGATAGAGTTACAGTGACAGAGTGTATGTTGGAATGCTCTGCATTCCACCACAAAAGAATATTTTGGTATGTGGATTTGTAGAAGTGTTTGAGGATGTCAGTAGTGTGTACATTCCAAGTGGCATATCATAACCTAATTTTATTGCATATTTATTATAATATGGTAAATTGAATTATTGAAGAAATTCAATAAATATTAAATGGAGATCTTGGAATTTTCAAAAATTGAATGAAAGAAGTTGACCAATGTTGACTTTGCAAACTGTTGGGAATTATTTTATATATTACCAATCTTGAATTGAACGTTACTGATAAATTTGCAAGTGCAAGTGTGTGCAGTTGCAAGGTGACAGGTTGAAGGACAAGAACATAGTTGAATTAGGATTGTTTAGCAGGATTGAACGGTACTAAGCCAGTTGGAATTTGGGTGCACACACCACAAATGGCATGATGAATTACATTTGAAATAATTTTCATATATAAGATAACGAAATTTCCTAACTCAAATTGTCTCTATTATTGAAATTAATGGCTTGTAGATTAAAATTTGTCTACTTAAACTCTGTGTTTTGAAGAAAATGAAAGCAAGTATTGTAAAGAATGATTAAAAAGGACAAGAGATTTCATTATGAGGAAATTAAGTGTAAAGAAAAAAATTCCTTTTTAATGTATATATATATATAAATGGTCGAATTGAAATTTAAGTTCCTTACTTTAAGTAATAGTGTATGGAAATTATAAGTCATTCCAAATAAACAACTTATACATGAATGCATATATAAATATATATACATGTATATACATGTATGTAAATAAATATGATTACATACATATATATATATATACACATTATTCAAATACATGGTAAATATGAATGAAATCATATTAAATACATATATATATATATATTACATATATATACATACATATACATATATACATACACATAATCAAATTTATATCGAATTAAAGTTGATAACCGATATATTCTAAATCAGAATGTTCGAAATGAAGAAGAAATCATAAGGAAAATCCACTAAGGATGTGGACTGTCATCGTCTAATGACAATAATCAAATCCAGAGGTGGACAGCGACATGGCAGTAATACCATTGCCCATAAAACATTCAAAGCCCAGTGTATTGTTTCCATCTTTTTTTAGGAATAACCACGCAAAAAAGTAGAGAAGAGAGGAACAATTTGGGGGATTTGAAAGGAAAAAGAAAAGGATGAACTCAAATAGGGAAAAAACTGAGGAAAATGCCACCAAAAGTTTGATTTGGAGATAAATCAATCTCCTCTTTTTGCATAGACTTAGCTTTAATGCTATTATTGAATCAAGCAAGAAATAATCTTTCCTTTTCACTGAATGATTTCATA
Source organism: Sequoia sempervirens (assembly GCA_007258455.2). NCBI lineage: Eukaryota > Viridiplantae > Streptophyta > Pinopsida > Cupressales > Cupressaceae > Sequoia > Sequoia sempervirens. The sequence continues at coordinate 15,702 of VDFB02325928.1, read as the reverse complement.
GTGCAGTATAATGAGTGGTTGCTATCTATGATATGTATCGACCTTGGGCCAAATGTATTAAGGTCGCTAACCCACTAT
>VDFB02325928.1:0-14823 GCA_007258455.2 Sequoia sempervirens | reverse complement strand
GTACTTGTTTTGCTTAAACAATGAATGTTTATATATAAACAACTTGTTTAATGACTATTTAGTAGGAAATAGTACTTGTTCTATTTAATAATGAATGTTCTTATGTAAACAACAATGTTAGAGTATCACACTTATGAGAATGCAATAACAGTACGTGTGAAACTATTAGCATAGACTTTTTTGAATTCTTTATTTTTGACAAGAAACGTCAAATGGAATATTATTTTAATACTGCAATCTAAATTTTATAATTATTTTAGAATATATGTACAAATTTTAAACATAATTAGGCACATATATGTGTATGCATATAGACTTCGTCTATGTACATACACATACTTGTGGCATACCTTCTTTTGTTTTTAGTACATTTTTAAAAGGAAAATGCTTAAGATGATAAGTAGAAAATAGTCATAAGAATGATATGACTAATTGTTGAATTACTCTGTGAATCATAAACCTTATTTCTATTTAGAGTGTAAAATAGTATTTTGTTTCATTTTTTGAAGACATTTGTGAAAAAATATTTTAAATACTTGAACAGAACAGTGATACCTTAGTTGACTAGAGCACCTGTGGGTAGATGCTGCTAGAGGGTAGATAGATGTTATGAGATGTATAGTAGAAAGTTACCTTTTGGGATGGGTGCCGAAATGGAGTTCAGAGAGTATAGGTTTGCTTTACTAGAACCTATTGTACTTTGTTGTTGTTGCAACATATTTATTATGCTTGGCCAAGCAATATAGTTCATTATGTATGTATGAACTCTATGATTTCACTCTTTTCCATTCCTAGCATAGATCTTGCATTTTCTTTTCTAAATTGTAGATAGAAATTTCATGTTGATGTATGGGAACGCACTAGATTCCACCTTGCAGATTGTTCTCTTTCTAAACTTTTTGTGTAGGGTCAGGCATTCTTCTTGAAAGTCAAAAGAATTATGAGGAAGCATAAGCTTTATGGTTGGGCAGTAAAGCACTTCAACCATGTTCTTGTCCACTAGTGGAGGCAAGCATCAAAGAAGAACCTTAGTTTTTCACAAGACTATTATAGCCTATGATGTAACTTGATGTAAAACATTCATGTACTTGATGGAAAATGTACAATGTAATGACTTTGAGGCCTTAGGAGCCAAGTCAAACTTGATATTGTAATTTGACTTTCCAAGTGAATATATGAATCATTGACTCATTTTAAATGGACATGTGTAGCTATGATTGACTTTAGCCACTAGTTATGTCTTTTTAATTTGAAATATATTCATGTTTCAAATACAATAATGTCAATTTAAGTAATAATTTAGGATGGATTATTACATGGAAAGTGTTTTGATAGTACGCACATGTCGAGTTGTGAGTGAACAGTTGGTTCATTCAATTTTACTTCACCAGTTTTTCCATGTGGTGCCAACCTAAATGTTTTAAGGTTGTGCAAAGTTGAGTTATGTAAGAGTCAAAATTGTGGGACTAATATAGGTCATGTCAAACTATCTTAATGTGTGTATATGCTTTGGTTTTTTCTGCAAGGTGTGTGTTGGTATTTTGGGATGATAAGTTACAAGAATGCATGCTACATCTATTAGGCCGACCTAATTAATGTTTTGGTTGGATGTAGTATATATAAAAGGTTATTTCCTTTTTTGGATGAATGAGATGCTAGATAATTAAGAGTGTATGCAAGATCTGGTGTAGAGAAGGGCGAGTTGTGATTGAGGTGAAGTATGAAGTGTGTCAAGTCAGTTTTTTGAGCTTCAGTGGAACTGTATCTTCAACATAGGTCAAATACATTATTAGTAGTTCACATTTGGAAATGAGCCACCCCTTGCTCTATCTCCTTCTATTCTAGGTTGTGAGCCCTTTGGTAGTGATCCTTTCCCTTCTAGAACGTGAGTCCACCATTTTGTATCAAACATTGTAATGGGTTATAAAATATTGTAAGCTAATGCTCATCGGGGTTTTCTCTTTTTGGGTTTTCCATGTAAAAATCTAGTGTTCTTGTGTCTATTGATGTGATTCATTCTTTTAATGTTTCTTTCATTACTACACATTGAATGTGATATTGTGAAATGCATTTTAATTTAATGATTTTTAGAGAATATTGATTCACTCCTCCTCTGAGTATTCTGAGTGTTCAACAATTGGTATCAAAGCTTGGTTCCTTCAATTGGCTTGATAGTTGAGGTAGATCTTAGAGGTTGAACACATGGCTACAAGGAAGTATCATATCCCTGATTCCAGTTTATTGAATAATGCTCGGAACAAATCAGCCTGTGGTCGGATAAATGAAAAATAAAATAAAGGATAAATGTAAAATAACTATCAGAAAGTTAAGAAAGATAAAGTCAAAATGAGGAATAAAATTGAAATTGAAATTAGATCAGATAGAGATGGGAGAAGTAGAAAAGATGGAAAGAAGAAGAGAGCGAAGTAAAGAATGATTTTGTGCTAGCTCTTGATGCAGATGTTTCCTCTAGAAACTAAATGAAGAGCTTTGGCTCAGGGGGATTTTTAGCATAAATCTTCAAGCCCCCACCAAAGTTGTGGTGTTGATTCCTCCAGCACACTGGTACATGTGTAGATCGACATGGTTCATCTACTTATTGTATTTTTGGTATAAAATCTCCTATTATGGAGATTTGTGGAGAGAATTAAGGTGACTATGACTACACAATTAAGGTTTGTCATCTTTTTTAACTAACTTTGTTCACTACAATAAATGCACTTTAAGTCTTCAAAATAGTGTTTATATGTAATTTCACATATGTTTAAGTCATTTGCAATCGATGATTTGAAGAGAAATAGTAGAGAAGAAGTGAATTAAATTGTTTTTGAGTTGTGTGAAACCCTTCTAGTAGAAAATCAAAGGTATTTATCAGTATTCTATGAAACCCTAGTGTTGTTCATGATGTTTGCTCCTTAATTCATTCATGTCTTAGAATAGCCAAGACCTAAATTTAAGAAAAACCCTTTCAAATCCATGGAGACAAATCTAGAAGGAAATTTTTCAAAATTTATATATCACGTAATGCATACTAAGGATGTGAGAATATATGTATGACAGACTGTCGTGAGGTCTTATCGCTTTAGTTGAAAATGTATCAATTATATCGACCGAGTAGTGTTCGAAGGTTGTATGCAATAAGGGACATCTTAGCTATCTCTCTTAGATTTTCTGAATTATTGAAACGGTTGTAAACAAAAACTTAGCTAGAAAGCAATTAAACTGGAAAAATATGAAGTTGTTTAAGCTAAAGAGCATGAAACAATTAAACTAGAAAGCATGAGATTGTTAAACTAGAAAGCATATAAAATACCTAAGAAGGAACACTTGTAGTAAAATTGTAAAATTTAAATGAAAAAAACTAATGGCTAACAACTAACTATTGGCAGAAATTAAACTTAACAACCTATAACTGACAACCAGAGTGGGTGCTCTGGAATTTCAAATAAACAAAACTAAAATATTGCAAACTTGAACTACGACCTGCAAGAATAATTGACAGAGCTCGACATACACAAATAACATTCATCCACATTTATCATGTACAAAATAAAAGTAATAGAATTGAAAATGAAAATACTTATCTATCTACTCTATGAGATTCCCTTGAGTGGCCAACTCTCGGGTGTTTCTACGCTTAACTCAGATCAAATGTACTTTCATATCTTCAAAATGAATCCATCCATGATAATTCCATTACACATAACTAGTAACTCAAAATAAAAATGGAAGAGTTTATTTTCTGCATATCAAAAAAATTGTAACACAGAGACAGTTCAAAACATATTATATCGGCATAACGGTATCAAGTCTACATTGTTTCTAGAAATTACATATATATATACTAAACTGCTAACAAAATCCTAAATTTTGGATGGTGGAAGATCACCATTGAAAAATTATTCTAATAGAATTTCAACTAACCAACTGATTGAGGTCCATAACATAAAACATATTAAAGGCTCAAAGTGGAGTCATAAAGTTTTTAAACAAAAATTAAATAGAAATCATTAAAAGGACCTGTTCCACTATGCATGCCTGAATTTTTGGCGCCTAGACTTCTGATGCTCTATCTTCAATTGTTTTAAGTCCACTCCGTCGTGCATAATGTCCTATACAATGATTGAAAGCTACACCATTATATCAGCGTTAGTCAGCTAATTTCAATCGATTTAGGAAATAAAGATTTATGCATTTTTTTACAAAAAGTAAGCAATTATTAATCCTAAAAATAAACAATTGGCAAGGTTAAAGTGATTGGTAGAAACAAGGAAGGGTATTTGGCTTATTATAATCATGAGGTTATTTATACCTCATCACTCTCCCCCTCCTAGGCCTGAGTAGGTCCTCCTGCTCTCTATTGTGTCCTCTGCCTTTCCATATCCATGTTTCTATTTAGTTCATTGTATTTTGCACTAAGGTCATATGGATCCTCTACTTCTCTATCCCAATCATCGGGACTTCTAAGAAACACCTTGTTGTATTTAACTCTTTCTTTCCATGAATTTAAGTTCTCAAAATTCTACTCTGTAGTGACAAGTACTGGAGGAGGTGGTTGAAGAAGTAATGGAGGTCTATACCTCATTCCTATCCATTATGTTTTAAGTTGTTGCAATATATCTACCAATGCCTCAACCCTTTTGTAGGACCACTTAATATTGGTAGGTGAAATCACCTCCCTCCTTTTAAGATACATAGGTATAGGAGTGTACCTCTCCTCACAGGCATTCCATGCTTTTTCTATCAATTTTTGCCCTTGGACTTTGAAATTCTCAAAACAGATTTGAAGATTATCATTATATTTACTTCTCACAGCTTCATAGCTCTTAATGCTTTGAAATTGAGTTATAAAAGCAAAGGGTTTTCTATTAGGGTATCTCATTTGAAGGCCCATAGTCCTTTCTACCTGCAAATACTCTTTGGTCCCTTCCTACCACTAAATCTGATTTTGCATGTTAGACATGAATGCCCTGAGTTGTACTTCTCCAACAAAGCGATTGACAAAGAAATCAGTATGTTTTTCCAAAAAAAATTGTGTACAAAGAATTCAAAGAGAAAATTTTGTTGAACAGGTGTTTTGATTAAGGGGGAAAAACAAGTTTTGAATGGACCCAAAACCACTAACAAGTTTTGAATGGACCTGAAACCATTAACAAGCAAATTTTAACGGGGACCCAAAACCCACACAAAGAGACCAAGTTGCAGTAGAATAAAACAAAGACAACTAGTAGCAAAACAAAAGAAAATTAAAAAATAATAGCTTGAAATCTCAAATATGCACCAAAAAGAAAGGTTTTAATGGGAAATTAAGCCCAAAATGACCAAGAATTACGAAGGAACTTGGACCCAAGAACAACCTAAAATGGCCAAGAAACCATCATCCTAAATTGGCCAGACTACAACATAACACTTAACAACACAAACCAGTAGCGAACAACCAGAGATGGTCAGGTCGTCATCAGCTTGAGCCAGGAAGACAGCAACACAACACTTGTTAGCACCATCTAATGAAACCAAGATCCCCACCCCAATAGGAGAGTTAGGAATCAAAGTAAAACAATGAATATTCTTAGCAAACACACAACACCAATCAACCCACAGCACCAACCCAGCCTCCACCTCAATAGGAAGGGGCCCCCTCTATAGGAGAGGATAAATGAGACCCAAAACCAAAGAAAATAGAACTTCCCACACGATCCACAACACACCTCTCCACCTCAATAGAAGAGGGCTCCACCTCCGAAGGAGCAGTCTCCACCTCCAAAGAAGACCATGGCTGAAAAAACCAAAGAAAAGTAGCTACACCCATAGTAAAGACCATCATAGCATCATTTGGAAAAAAAGTAAACTGGAGCAAAGAAGAAAAGATAGAACAGAATCTCATTCCCATCCTGAGAACAAGAGCCAAGAGGGGGAAACACAAAATAATGAGTGTCCATATAAAATCTTTCTCAGGCTCACTCTATAGGAGTTAAAGCTCTTTAATTGCAGTGAAGTAGGAACCATAGAGAAGCAGCCTCCCTACCTAGAAAAACAACCAGCACCAAAAAAGAGACAATGGGCCTCAAAAGAAGGACAACACAAGGAAAACCTCCAAATAGAGAGAGTAGAGAGTCGGCAAGACAATGAAGAACAACCTCCAACCCTACATGCCAATCAGGGTCTGAAACATGCCAAAAACTATCCACAAACAACTCCATCAAAGGCAAACCAGCAACGTCAACCCCAAGCAACAAAAGCACCCACACAGAGCCAAAGAAGCCCCAAAAAGACCAAAGAGAGCTAGGAAAACCTGTAGATAGAGAAAGAGGAGAGAAGGCACAGCAAGAGAAAACCACTTCCAACCCTACATGCCAGTCAGGGTCTAAGATAAGGCCCCCATTATCCTCAAACAACCCCTTAGCATGAACTCCAAGCACCACAACCAACACCAGCACCAAAGAAGATACAAAGGGACCTGAAAGAAGAAGGACAAGGCAAAGAAAGCCTCCAAACAGAGAGAGTAGAGAGCCGACAAGATTATGAAGAACAACCTCCAACCCCACATGCCAGTCAAGGTCTGAAACATGCCAAAAATTGTCCACAAAATAATCCACTAGAGGAAGACCAACAACCTCAACCCCAAGCAATGAAGGCCCCCACACAGAGGAAAAAAAGCCCCAAAAGGACCATAGAGAGCCAAGAAAACTTGTAGAGAGAGAAAGAGGAGAGAAGGAACTGTAAGAAAAATCCACTTCCAACCCTACATGCTAGTTAGGGTCTGAGATAAGGCCACCAAAATCCTCAAACAACCCCACAGCAAAAACTCCTAGCACCACCATACCCAAAGCCATACCAGTAGACAAAGAAGACCACAGCCCAAAGACAGGAAACAAAAAGGAAATAAAGCAAGAAGAAGCCAGAATACCATGGGGTAGAAAATTGATTCCCAGCAACCAACGAGCCAAAGAGCCTAACCCAGAAACCCACTCCCACACACCACCAAGCTCGAACATAAGTAGAGAAATTCCCATGATCCACAACAAGCAGTGAACAAAGGAAACCAGAGAGGTAGGAAAAAGAAACACAACTGCAAAGAACGTAGTGCCAAATCCAAAAGATCCACCAAGGGAAGGAAGCACCAACCCTCCAAAAAAATGCGACCAAAGAATCCCTTGCAACCATGGATCTGCATCATCTTCATCAGACTCTAACTCCCCATCACCTTCTCCAACCGAGGATTTCAAACTCCCTGACCCATTCCTCTTCCCACCCAGCCGCTCCATTGTTGAACAAGTGTTGCCTCTTTAAATGCTTTTAAAAATTTCTCATCATCTGGATCATGAGGTAGATTGCAAGAAATTCTTTATAATTTCCATCTTAATAATTGCTCATTCAAAAACATAGAATACAACCTAGATGGTCTCCTACAAGCTAATAATAACTCCCCAATTTTGCATGCATCTACTTTAGCCTGATAAAACCTATCATATGATTATTTTAATAAAACTATTTCCTTCTTTAGTTTGATATTCTCTACCCCTAATTGTCTTAGGAAATAATATATTTCCATCCATTTAACCAACAATGGAGGAATGTGAACCTGAAACCACTCCATTTCGATTGGTTATATTTGTACCTCTTTTGACTCCACTGTTGGTTTAACATTAATTTCTTCTAAATCTTGTTCTAACTCAACAATTTTTCTCAAGGATGCATTGAGCTCAATTTTTTTTTTCCTACTCTTTTACAAAAAATATGAGTGATTGCATCAAATTATCAACTAATTTCTTAATTTTCTTATCTTTTTCAGATAAACTGATCAAAGATTCTCTATTTTGCTCATCAATCCTTTGTACCTACAACTGCAACTCTTTAATGGTTTTATCCTTTTTCTCCAATTGAGCCTTCAAAGTTGTAATTTATTGATCTTTTTTCTTCAAAATTACAGTTTTCACATCCATTTCCTCCTATTGTTGATTTATGTGTTCTTCATTTTGCTGCAATTTACATTTCAACTGAATAATTTCTATTTTTAATTCATCTAACTCAGTTTCTCTATGATCAAATTTTTTCAGCCTCTATATTGGTAGAAAAAGGAAAATTAGGAATTTCTACATCATTACTAGTTATATTTTCTTTGCCATGTACCTCAAATGAACCTTGCTCAGTAACATTAGCAACTAGGGGAGACAACTATTTTGTAGATTCATCGTCAACACCCAAATAGTGTGGTGATTGTTCTCCTATCTCTACTTGTCCTAACTAAAGTGGCACATCCTCCCTCTTGGCCTCAAGAGATTTACTAGTTTGTTTTTCAGTGTCTTATGTTGCTTCTTCACATGGTTGAAGCTCATTTTCCAATGATTGGGCTACAATATTATTTGGTTTTCGATCGTTCCTTTTCTTTTTAGGGGCATGCAATTGATCACAAGATATAGTATCACTAATTTCAGTAGACAATCACTTACTTCTCCTTAAAGGAGGAGATGTTTGCGATGTTATTTTTTACCTCTTTTTCTTCTTGTGAGGAGGAGTATGCTCATCTCCAGAATTTATTATGTCTACATTTTCTTGATTTCCATGGGTTTCTGAAATATTGGGTGAAATTTTTGACGCTTCACCATCAGGAGCTATTTTGGCATGTTGGGGTTCAGAAACATCTCAGGGCTCAAGGGAAGGCTCTTTCAAATTTTGAGTCACCCATCTAGATGACTCGCCTTCAAAGTGTCTTATGGGCTCTAGGTTTTCAAAATTTTGAAGAAATTTTTGCCACTTTCCTTTCATTTTTCTTTGGAAATGATGTTTACAAATTAAATGAATGAGGCCATGATGTTTTAGCGGCCCTAAACCAATTTTGAATCTTTTTATCATGTTAACAATAGAATCACTAAGAAATGCAAGAAGATTAACCCTATATTCAAGGTTTCCAGTGCCATGGCGCAAATGAGTGAGTAGCCAAAAAGGTGGACCTACTATGACATCACATTGTCCCTCACATGTGAAATATTTAATAATCCAAGCCACTGTTGTTCTCCATGGCTCCAGAATTGAAATTCTTTGAAATCCCTTATTCTACCCCCCAGTGGTAACAACAAGCAAAGGACTAGGTTCTCCCTCCCGACTAAAAATTTATACCATTCTTTTATAGGAAATATTGGTGATTTTTGACAAATTTATACCCTCATTTCTAATACTAGATACACGAGAAATGATCTAAGGGCTTACCTTGAATCTCTTATTGCATACTATAGACTGACCATCCAAGAAATTCTCTACAAATTCTTTTACCAGTTGCTCATTGTACCCCTCAAATTTCTTCATAAACTCCAGCCACCCAACCCTCTAAATAGTTCTGAAATATTACTTAGTGCCAATAAATTTTCTACGGAAGCTAGCTCTGATTTTCACTTAGCTCCTCCCATACTATGTATTTCTTGTGGTTCTGCTCAGTTTTTGCTGAATGCTGGCGCTCAAAACCTGTTTAAACAAAACTATGATGTAGAGTAAAGAAAATGTAAACTTTTCAACCACTTGAACTTTGATACAGCCAATGGGACATGAATTAATTGTTGTATTTGGGCTTCATTGTACTTTTAGTATTACTTTGCATGGAAAAAAGTGCATAAACTACCACACCTCGAGCATATGTACAATTCGCACAATTTACTAAGTTTGGAAAGGGGTGGTGGAATGTGCCAATTTATTTATTTTTATTCACAATAATTACCTACTTAAAGTAAAATTTGTACATACCTTACGTCTTGTCATCAATTTGAAAATCACTTACCTTTGCTGACGTAATAGTATAATCGGATGGGATGGCGGGGGTGGTGATGAATTTATTATAAGTGAAGATGGGATGGCTAATTAATGTTGTAATTATTATGATAGAAAGTAGCCATAATAATTTTGATTTATTATGATAAAAGATGGTAGTGTAGGGCATGGATTTCAAAGTTGATAACAAATTTAATAATGAGCATGTGTATGATGCCTGAAATATCTAGGAATTTGGAGAGGAAGGGAATTTACAAAAGTTTGGAGCATCTTTGGAAGATGCGGCTAGGATGAAAAACAAAAAAATTCAGAGCACCACTGAAAGATGCGCCCAAGATGAAAAAGTGAAGTAGCAAAATTCTAGAGCATCATTGAGAGATGCAAGTGGAGTGAAAAAGAAAATTTTGGAGCATCGCTGAAAGATGCTACCGAAATGCAGCAACGAAATTTTTGGAGCATCGATGAAAGATGTAGCCAAAAGCAACAACCAAAATTTCTAGAGCATCGCTGAAAAATGCAACCAAAAGTAGCAACCAAATTTTTTGGAGCATCGTTGAAAGATGCAGTTGAAAACAATAACAAAATTTTTGGAGCATCGTAGAAAGATGTCGTCGGAAGAAGAAAGCGAAATTTCTGAAGCATCACCAAAAGATATCGTCAGAAGGAAGAAACAGTAAAATTTCAGAGCATCACTAAAAGATGCAACTAGAATGCAACAAGAAATTTTTTGGAGCATCACTAAAAGATGCCACCGGAAGAAGGAAGAAGAATGAAAGACTTTGGACTTAAATTTTTTGGAGCATCATTGGAAGATGCGCCAGACTGCAAGAATAAAACAGGGAATGGCACCAGTCGAGCGTGCAAGTTCCAAAGCACCACAACAACCAAGCCAACAAGTTCATGAGCATCGTAGCACGATGCACTAGAATTTGTATTTGATTATAAATAAAGTCTTGCAAGACATAAACTAATTTTAGCCAAGTCCAAAAGATGAAAATTTAAAAGAAATTCCTTGAAGTAATTACAAAATTACAAATGCATACACATGCAAAGTTCTTTTTTTTTTAGACTAGGTGACTATTAATTCAAACATTCCATTGGCTCTATCGTAGCAAAGTCAATGAATTGTACTTCTCCTTGCATTTCTACCATCCTTGTAAATTCTTCTCTATTAACTGGTTTATGGTAGATGCGTAATCGATGTTCGTTGACTAGCAGAGTTCGAGTATCACCATCAATGGGCTTGAGTTACACTACTCTATTTGAAAATACCTCAAAAATTTCATATGGACCTAGCCAATGAGTCCTTAGTTTCCCTTGATGATCTTTATATTGGGAATCAAATAACAATGCCCAATCCCCATTATAGAACTCTCTTCCCTTTATGTGTTTATCATGCCAAGCTTTCCATTGTTGTTGAACTAACTTAGTTTGGTGGACAACATCTAAACAGAGTTCATCTAACTCACTAAGCTATAGGACTCTTTCAACCTAGGCTTGATTGAGATCTAAGCCTAACTCCATTGTTGTTCTTAGGGTTTGAAGTTCAAATTCAATGGGTAGAAGTGGTTTCTTCCCAAAAATTAACTCATATGGACTAAAACTGGTGGTTGATTTCCAAGTTGTGTTATAAGCCCAAACGGCTTCAGGTAGTTTTCTAGCCCAATCTTTTCTCCTCGATGAAACTATTTTTGTTAGAATATTCTCAAGCTCCTTGTTAGTGACTTATACTTAACCATTTGCTTGTGGGTGATAGGGTGATGACTTCTTAGGGCTTACCTGGAAATTATCAGTGAAGGCTAACAAAACTTTGGACATAAATTGGGGTCCTTGATCTGTGACAATTGTTCTAGAGGCTCCAAATCCAAGAAATATCTTGTTATACAAGAAGTCAACTACTTGTTCTTCCCTAACAACTCCTAAAGCTTGAAATTCTACCCATTTTGTCAGATAATCGGTACAGACCAAAATGTACTCTTTCCCTTGTCAAGGGGGGTCTATAGGACCAATAAAATTCAATCCTCTCTTTTCAAATGGTTCAAGAACTACCTGGGGTTGTAGAGGCATTTCATTGGATGTAGTGGGTCTCTCTACTCTTTGGCATTCATCACAATGGTGAACATATTTTTTTACATCTTTATGCATAGAGGGCCAATAATATCCTGCACCCAGGATCTTATGGGACATCCTCTTGGAAAAATAATGGCCTCTAGAGGGGTCATCATGGCAAGCTCTAAGGATGCTATATGTTTCATCTGCCTCGACACAACATTGTAAAACCACATCAGGACCGCATTGAAATAATATTCCATTAATCCATTTGAACAAAGTGCTCTCTCGAATGAGGTGTTTCTTCTATTTTGACATAAAATCTAGTGGCATCTTTGAAGTGGCCAAGTAGTTGGCGATGTCAGCAAACCAAGGGGTTTTAATAGAGATAGAAAATAGATTTTCATCTGGGAATTCATCCTACACAGAAGCACAATCTCCATTGTCTTGTTTGATACAAGATAAGAAATATGCAACTATGTTAAACTTTCCAGGTTTTTCAATAATGCTCACGTTGAATTCTTGTAGAAGCAATAACCACCTAATTATCCTTCTGTCTACTATAGGTTTGTTCATTAGGTACTTGATAGTTGAATGGTCTGTGAACACAGTCACCTTGTACCCTATAATATAATGTCAAAATTTCTTGATTGCATGTACTACAGCTAAAAATTATTTCTCCATGGTGGTGCAATTTCATTCAGTGGGAGTCAAATTCTTACTAATAAAATACATAGCATACTTTTCCCCCATTCTCATCTTCCTGACCTAAAATTGCTCTGATAGCATCATCGAAAGCATCTGCATAAATATGGAATGGAAGGTTCCAATTAGGTCCATGTAGAACAAGAGAAAAGATGAGTTTCTCCTTAATGATCTCAAATGATGATTGACACTCTTCTGTCCAGACAAAATATACATTCTTTTGGAGGAGGGAAAACATAGGGGCTGCAATATTGCTGAAATTTTCTATGAATCTCCGATAGTATCCAACATGTCCTAAGAAACTTCTAACATCAGTTTCATTTTTCGGAGTCTCAAGTTGTTGTATTACCTCGATTTACTTAGGATCAACTTTAATCCCTTCAGCTGAAATGTGATGTCCCAATACTATCCCTTATTCTACCATTATTAAGCATTTTTCATGACTCGGGGATAGCCGATAGTCCTCACATTGCTTCAACATTCTATCCAAATTTTTAAGTCCATCAAAATTTGACCCATACATAGTGAATTATTCCATGTAAACATCCACACAATCATTCACTAACTCAGCAAATATGGTCAGGAGAGCTCTTTGAAATGTTGCAGGAGAGTTACATAGCTCGAAAGGAAGGACTTGATATGTGAATGTTCCCCAGGGGCAAGTAAAAGTTGTTTTGTCCTAGTCTTCTGTTGCTACTTGTATCTGGTTATATCCCCTAAATCAATCTAAGAATGAGAAATACTTCCTTCTAGCCAAATTATCCAAGACTTGGTCTACAAACAGTAGAGGGAAGTAATCTCTATGGGTAGCTTTGTTGATTTCCCTATAGTCAACGCACACTCTCTGTGAGTGCTTTTAAAAATCTGCAAACACTAAACTCAAACAAGGGTTAGCACCTACAAATCCTTCAAGAACACTCCTATGGAATACCTTGCAAAGTGCTTAAAACATGTAACAAAAGGATGAAAGAAAGCTGCAAGCATCATGAAAGCAATCACAAATTACCTATTCCATAGTTGGATTGGTGTCACATGTCCTAGTGACCCTTTCCCAATCCTTGATCAAAGCTCAAAATGATAAAATGCCAATGGAGATGATGGAGTGAAATGATGAACAAGATCAAATCTCAAATGAAGAGAGTAACCTTGCATGAAATTGTGAAGGATTTGCTTGAGGATGATGCACCTATTTAAAGATTTTCAAAATGCCAAGTGTTGAAGAGGGACCAATGTGGGATCAAAAACAAGCCAATGAGTTGAGGACACTTGTCATCATGTGATTAGTTGATGTGTGCAAGATTTGGGAAGAGTGCCCAAGAGGGGAAATTTTGAATTCAAATTTGCAATAAATTTTGAGAGGGGGACAAGAAAGAAGAGCAATAAATGCCTGTTTGACTTGTCATGTTGAGGAGAAAATGAGGTTTTAATAAATCAATAAAATTGATTTATTGTGCAAGTGGCTAGATCTAGATAATGCAAGTGGGATGGGATTAGCATTAGATCAGGATTAGATGATGGTTATGCTGATTAATGCTGATTAGATGATTTGACTTTTGGACTTTGATAATTGATTTATTGGGAATAAGAAAGGATGGGAAAATGATTTAGAAGTTTGATTTAAATAAAGTCTGATTTATTTGATGAATGGAATATGATTATACATGATGTAAATTTGACATGTCTACATTTTGCCCTCTTTGAAGCAATGTACTTGTTGCGTTGGTTCAAAAGAATAAACTACTTGTGATCGAAATTTAAAAATTCATGATTTTTGAATGCTAGCGGAAAGAAATTGTACAGTACATGCCCCCTCAGAGATTGGCCCGAAAGATTGATTTGAGGTCGATCTACATGATAAAGAGGTTTAAATGGATAGTTATGGATAGCCCGATGCAAAGATGATTTCAAAGATGCTTAGAATAACAAATCTATATTATTTTAAACAACTTAAATGATGATATGATCACGAGATGGATGAGATTGATGATGTGAATGATGTGATATCTTGTGATTATGCAATGGATGATTTATGAGATGCTTAAGACTAGCAGATCTATATTATGATAGTATTATTGCATGTGAGATGATATACAAAATCGATGATTTATGGATGCAGGATGGATGCATGATGGATGCATGATGGATGCATGATGTTAGCGCGGAAATGAGATGATGACAAGAGGATCCAACAAGTCCATGATTGGTCGAGACTTTATTAGAGATGACGATGATAGATGATGATGATGATAATAAAAGATGATGATGATAAATGATGATGATAGATGGATGATTTTCTTATCAAGTTAGCGA
>VDFB02325927.1:217861-300943 GCA_007258455.2 Sequoia sempervirens | reverse complement strand
ATTCACCACACATGGTGAATGGGTCCTATCTAGATGGGAGTGATTCTCCATGCATGGTGAATGGGTCCCACAAGGGCTATTTTGACAGCTCAGATGGCAAGGAATAAGGAAATAAGGTCTAAAATGCAACCTTGTCAGGTGTTTGATCAATTTAAGCCTCAGGATGCAAAATATGGATTAATATGGGACTATTAGTGATTATGTAAATGTAAGAAAGAAATTGGGACACAAAAATCAATGTGAAAGTGTGATTGAGTACACTTTACAACACTAAATTGAGGTCCACATAGCCTAGAAAGGCACAAGAACCAATGTGAATGTGCAAGACACATTATATCACTAGTTTAACATTAAGTTTAATTCACAAGCCTTCTAGATTGATGTGAAGATTTATGAAACACATTTTATAATGTTGAACTTGGGAGAAATAGGTTAATTACGTCTAGAAAAGCATGAAAGAATCTTACAACACTTTACAACACCTTTACAAGACATCATTTAAAACATGTTATTCAATTTACAAGGGTCCAAGACCTAGTATGGATGGATAAAATGCCTCACAACACTAGATTAAGACCTCATTAAGTAAAATTTGTCTTGAATTAATCATGGGTATGTGCAGGATCATGATGGGCCAAAAGGTGGCAATATGATGGGTATGTGGCTGATGACTATTTTTTACCCAAGATTAATGAAACGAAAATGGTTTTTAAAGGAGATTCTTAGCTTTCCACATATATATATATTATGCTTTAATTTGAATTTAGTAAGTAATTATTATTCATTTTCTATTCAAATTATGACTAAAGTCTTGATTGATAGGATGATTGAAAAACATTTATAGCTTTCAAACAGTATCACTTTTTTTGAATCCAAAACATGTGTCACATTCTATGCTGAAAATACTATAGTATTAAAAAAATAAAAATTGAATTTCATGAAGTTTTGACCAAGTTAAGGTGGTCAAACATATGATTTTTTATATTTTAAAAAAAAATTTAATAAAAAATTCATAATTAATTATTTACTTAGAAAAAAATTACAAAAAAGTATGCATCACATCGGGGCATGAGTCCTCTACTTATATCTAAAATATTATAAGAAAATATTATCATTTGATTGTGGTTAGGGTGGTCAAACAGACGCCTACTTCTTATTTTTTCCCTTAAATTTAAGTACCACTACATTGAAATTTTAAATTTTCACCAAATAGATTTAAAAAAAAAAAACATACCTAGTAGTTTAGAAACTACATTCAATTTTCTACAGATTCTATTCTTACAAATTTTTGAAATAATATAGGTAACTTATTCAAATTTTTACGTCAAATTGCCTAACTCTATTTTTTCTGAATTTTTTGCCACTTAAGGGCCTGGTTTTTCCATGATGATCCTGCACATACCCTCCTATGTCAAGAAAATGTTCCTTTTTCCTATGGCACAACCTTGAGTTGTTTGTTGTGTGATAATATTGATAGGGTTTCAAATACCTTGTTCTCGAGCACCACATCCCTTTCCACAATACCCAAGTTGTTTCATGAGGTCATAACGTTTTCCATAAAGTGTCTTCATTGCTTTTGGATCAAGTGATTGTTTTTTATTGTGTTTATTTTCTTGCATAGATGGTTGAGAAGATTGTGTAGAATTTTATGTTGTCATGATGGTTGGTTGTTCATGTTTCTCATCTTTCTTTTGTGTGATTATTTATTTGCCCATAAATGAAGGTGTGAATTCTAAGAATCCCTAATCATCACCAAATAATTTAGATGGTGATTCCTCATCGTTGTGTTCAATTTCAAGAGGATCTATGTTGGATGTTGGAATTAATGTTTTTAGAGGATTTGTAGCTCCTTTTTCAAGGTGAAAGAAAATTTTAGGCTCAAGGTCTATTTAAACTTGATAAATGTTATTGTTATAGACATATTTCATGATACGATGAAGGGTTCAAGGCACTACATTCATTTCATGTTCATCCATGGTCTACCTAAAAGAAATTATATGAAAGATCATAAGGCATGACATGAATAGGAGTTTTCAAAGTAGCCACCCCAACCATAATAGGCAAAGTAGTTACACAGAGTGATTGCTTTGTTTTATTATCAAATCCTTGAATAGATATGGAATTAGGTATTATTTGTGACTTACCAATGTGCTATCTATCAAGGAGATTCACACTACAAACATTAAGGGTAGAACAATTATCGACAAGGGTTCTTTTGATACCGATGCAAATGAATTGAGTAATTATCATAAAAGCTTCATTTTTTTTTTGCAACTCTAAAGGAGGGAGCTCATGTTGATGGAAAGTAATGTCTAGATTAACTTGGTTCATTCCATAGATTAAATCTACCACATCATTCAGAGTTGTACCAGGAGGAACTGAAGTTGTTGTAAGACTATTTGAATAATAGTGTGGTAATTTGGTGGGTTTTGAAATAAATACCTAAACCATAGATTTTTGGGACTAGGAATGGTAAGTCTCTTTTGTTCAATTAGGATCTTTCATCTAATGAAAAGATATAGAACCCACACTGAAAATCTAGGTGGTTCACTCAAATTATACACTATATGATGTTTTTTATACTAAATGGAATAACATACATTCAACTAATTGATAAAATTAATGGATTAAGAATGTAAAACTATTGAAATGCAACTTGTTTGAAAACACATTGTGTTATGTAGAAATGAACTAGAAATGAATGCAAAACTTAACAAAAATGAACCAAACTAAAAGTGTGCACCTGAGATGCTTATGGAGGTTGGAGATGGAATTTGAAATGCTGATGATGCTATTCTTTAGGCTTGGTGGGACTCATTCACCATTCTTGATGAATTAGTCCCAATTCTACAAAATTGAGCTAAAACCTATTTCTGACAAAAGGGTATCTAAAAATGTAGAAAACTCAAACTTGATGTTGGAGTGGGACTCATTCACCACCCATGGAAAATGAGTCCACTTTTGATCTACACTTTGATTCTCTACAAGTGTCTGCTTCTAAAACTCTGATTTATGGGTTTGAAATTGAGTTTTTGTTGATATTTTGACTTGATCAATGAAGAGAAGACCTGAACAACTTTTCAACTTGATTCTTAGTGATTCCCAAGCTACCAAAATTCCTAAATCTACAAACACACAAGGAAAAAGAGAGATATGTTGAATGTTAGGGCATGGGGTTTTTCCTTGATCAAACCACTTTTAGGTAATTAAACCAAAATGATGAAAGAATGTAATGGAACATGTAATAATGGAGTTGATTACCTTTCCATGATTTTTGATCTTGAAATTTTGCAACAAAACATGAAGGATCTACCCTTGAATGTTATAAAATTGATCTTAAATGACTTGTAATGTTAAAACCCTAAGTTTATTGACTTGAGATAGATTGGTGGAAGAATGATGAACAATGAAGGTGAAAATGAGTTAAAAGACTTATATTTATAGGAATTTCACCTTATTATCTGGTTAATACCTCATCAAAGGCTGACATGAAGTAGTATTAAACTTAATTTTCACTATTTTCCACTCAAAGGTCAAAATTGGGCCAAAAGGGACTCATTCACCACACATGGTGAATGGGTCCCACCTAGATGGGGTTGATTCACCATGCATGGAGAATGGGTCCCACTTAGATGGGACTAATTCACCATGCATGGCGAATGGGTCTTATAGGGGCCATTTTGATAGCTAGGAAGCCAGGAGATAAGGAAACAAGGTCTAAATTGTTACTTTGTTGGATATTTGATCAATTTAAGCCTTGGGATGCACAATATGGGTTAGTAGGGGCTTATTAATGATGATTTTAATGTCAAATAGGGATTGGGACATAGAATTCAATGTGAAAGTGTGATTAAATATAGTTTACAACACTAAAATGAGGCCCACTTAGCCTAGGAAGGCACAAGAACCCATGTGAATGTGTAAGACACATTCCAACACTAGTTTATCATTAAGTTTATCTTACAAGCCTTTTAAGTTGATGTGATAATGTTATTAAACATATTTTATAATGTTGAATTAGGGATAAATAGGTTTATTAAGTCTAGAAAAGCGTGAAAGTATCTTACAACACTTTACAACACATTTACAAGGCATCCTTAAAAGCGTGTTATTCAATTTATAAGGATTTGAGACCTAGTGTGGATGCATAAAATGCCTCACAACACCTAAATCAAGGCCTCATTATGTCTAGTTTATCATGAATTAATCCCATGTCAAGAAAAGGGTACCTTTTTTTGTAACACATTTAACCCCCACTTTAGCACGAGAGGATGAACTTGCTTCAAACTCACACTGAACTAGACATTCAAGAGAGATCCAAGTGTATAGATGCAGGTGAAAAAGAATGAAAAAGATTAGAGGAGGTTGTACAAGCCCATAGGATCCAATATCCCAAGTCAAACCATTAAGATACATAATCATGCAATGGAAAGAACTAGGAAGATGAAAGTGAAAGGGGGTGGATCAAGATTCAATCTTTTGTCCAACTAGTTGTGGATCAAATCTAGGATGTTTGTTTGGAAAAAGAAATGTATACTCACTCTAGGCTGACAAAAATTATTGGTTGTCTTCTGGGTGAGAAGGCCAAAGGGTGAAGTACATATGCTAGTTTTAATTCACTCAAAAATACATAGGTGGCTATGGGGAAATTTGTGCCATTGGATGGGCTTCCCACTCAACCATATCAAAGTTATACTTCTTGATAACTTTAACAAGGTGCCACTAGGGAAAATGATTTTCAAGCTCTATGAGGTAAGCAAAACTTTGTATGCTTGACACTCATAGACATTGTTAATGCAAGATAGTGCAAGGTTTTTTCAAAGGGATTTTTCTTTGTTCATGCAATGTCTCATCTTAAGGAACATCATGCTAAATGTCTCCAAGAGAGGAAAAGTGAAAATGCTCTCATCTTATTTCCAAGTGAGGAAAAATTGAAGGTATAATCCTAGGAAACATTGCTCCTAATGTTTCCAAGAGAGGGAATCGGAAGAAAAAAAAAATCGCACAATAAAATGTAAGCGATGATGTATGCCCCCACTTTAAAGAAGATGTGAGCACCAATACTATAAGCAATTTCTTTGAAGTATAAGAAGAGGAAATGAGATCTTACTCATAAATCTCTATTCCAAGTCATATGTTTTTGAGAAACTACATCATGAGAAGGGAAGTATGTCATATGCGAGCCAACTAAAGGCATGTAGTCCACATCCCAAGCTTGCTCTTATGTATTCATGAAAGGTTAATTAATAACCAAAGGAGGCAACCACAAGTGACATACAAGGGAAATGATATCAAACCCCCTTGCACCCACTTAGTACAGGAAAAGGGTGAGCCAAAATGATTGATGAAATGTAGGTGAGAGTGAAAATTGATATCAATTATAGGAATTAAGTGTGCTCATAAAGGGAAGCATACCAAACTCCCAAAACTGTTGAAGTTTACGACTCAAAGCTTTACATTCATTAGTGGGAAGTCTTATAATAACATTTCTTTCAAGTTCGAGGGGGAAGAGATATCAAGTGATCTTTGAGGAGTCTCAACAAGATACCATCTTGATTAATGGTAGAAGTTATTATCGTGGTTGGTGTCAAAGATACATTTTTCTTAGACATAGATGTCATACTTACACAATTTTCTCTAGATTGTGAGATTTTGTTCTCTCTTATAGGAGGGAAAATCTATCGAATCATTGGTGTCTTGTGAGATGACATTGCCATTAAGCAAAGGTGTAGTTGTGTGTTTTATGTTTGGTAAAGGATGATGTTCAAGACCACTAGTGTTGAGGATTTTAGGATGGATGACTATTAAGGATGATTTAGGAGTGTGTTGTGTGGGTTTTTTTATATTGAGTGAGGGTTTGGTGATCTCCATCATACAAAAATAGCCAATACCATGAGTTGATTATTGTGTGATAGGATTGATAGGGTTGTGGATACCTTGTTCTCAAGCACCACATCCTTTTCCACTATACCCAAGTTGTTTCATGAGGTCATAACCTTTTCCATGAATCATCTTCAATACTTTTGGATCAGGTGATGGTTCGTTATTGTATTCATGAAAGGTTGTGTATGTTGTATTTTCTTGTGTAGATGGTTGAGAATATTTTGCAAAATTTTGAGTTGTCATGATGGTTGGTTGTTTGTGTTTCTCATCTTTCTTTTTTTGTTCGTGTTTCCTAAAAGAAGATTATATGACAAATCATAAGGTATGACATGAATAGGAGTTTGCAAAGTAGTCACCCCAACTATAATAAGCAAAGTGATTATACCAAGTAGTTGCTTTGTTGTATTATCAAATCCTCTACTATATACGAAATTAGGTATTATTTGTGACTTCTCAACACACAATCTATCAATGAGATTCACACTACACACATTAAGGGCATAACCATTATCAATAAGGGTTCACTTTATCCCTATTCGATTGTATTAAGCAATGATCATGAAAGATTTGTTTTGGTTTTGCAACTTTAAAGGAGGGAGCTCATGTTGATTTAAGGTAATGTATATATTATTTTGATTCATTTAGTGGATGAAAGATGCAATGTCATTTGAAGTTGTACTAGGAAGAACTGCAATTTTTTTTAAGGTAGTTTGAAGAATATTGTGGTAATTTGGTGTGTTTTGAAGTAAATCCCAAAGGGAAATATTTGTAGGAGTATTCCTTAATTGTTCAACAAGGTAATACTCCTTTATGTGTGGGAGGTAAAGAGTGTAGGGTTGGTTGCAGTGGTTGTAGACTATTTCAAGTTTTATATCTATTGTCGATGGTATTATAACTCGGTTGTTGTGACACATTAATTTGAGGTGCATAGAGGGTGAATTCAGGTTTGGTTTGAGGTGGTAGATTTTGGGATGGGGGATGAAGGATGAGTTGAGGTTGAATAATGTTAGGATCCCATAATAAGTAAGAATCATCATTTTCTTTGAAGGGCATAATATCATTAGTGCCAATGTTATCTTTGTCTTGGGTCATAATATCCTCCCTAGAAGCAGAGTTCTTAGGAGAACAACAAACCACATGTTTGTGACAATTAAAGTTTGGTTCATCCAAAATAACTTCATCAAAATTAAGGTAGTTATTAATGGTTGAATGTGTTTGATAATTGATAGTGGGGAGCATTTCATAGTGTAAGAACTTATGAAAAGGAACAATAGGATCAAGAGACTAAACATAGCACAAAAGAGAGAGACAGGATGAGAGAATATGATGCATGTATTCTCAATATGCATGAAGATGTACATGAAGATAGACAATTACAAGTATGTACAAGGATTTCTTATAAAGGAAATATAGGACACAATGAAGGGCCATGAATAAGATAAGTGTCCCAATCATGTGAAGGGTAGGTAGAGAGAAATATTAGATAATTCCATGAAAGGTGGATCACCCACCTAAAGTGGAATTATCATGCCATGAAAAGTGGGAATAAAAAGGTGATAACTAGATCACACCACAAAGAGTGTAATTTCTCCTACACACACCTCCTTAAGTGTCCAACTTATATCTCTCAATGTATGGACAAACCTAGATGCAAGATACAAATAACTAGGTGTCACAAGTGTAACCTCTAATGATATGCATTCCCTAAGTAAGCTTAAGTAGAGTGTAATAAGTAAAATACTTATTTACACTAACAATCCCCCTTAAGAGCAAGTGAGGGAATGAAGAATCAAGCTAACCAAGCAAGATAAGATGCAAGATGGGTCTTGGCAACTGAGCCATGTTAGGTACCCATGTAAAATGCAATGAAATCTCTCACAAGTGGAGTAAAGATAGAAAAACCCAGTGGGAAAAAACTACCCCCCAAAAGAGAGATGATATAAAAAGTCCTATGAACATAGCATGAGTAAGACAAAACCCCATGTGAGGAAAAAGTTCCCCCCCATACAAGAGAAGAAGAGAGACAAGGTATCCCCCCCTCAATGTACAATGTTAACCTATTGAAGATGCTTGAGAAGGAATGCAGAAGCTACTCCAAAACTATCAAACAACGTTCCTCCCCTTAGGAAGAAACAATACCAAAGGTGCATGAATGAAGTCTCACCAATCCAAAAGTGAAGAAGGAAGAACCCTCAAAATTTAAGGAGTCTTTGAAATCTTCTAAAATTTCCCTGTGTTGATGCTGAAAGATTCCTTTCCCAAACTATGTGAAGCTGCAATGGAAAGTGTAATGGTCGTAGTGTAGTCGCTTCCTGGAACTTGTGAGAAACCCTTTGCAACAACACTCACATCCACTGAAAAAGACAACTCAAGATCTAGGATGTAGGTAGAACATACTCCAATTATGATGTCTCCTCAAGAGAGAAAGTGGCCTCCTCCAACTATTGTACAGCTACATCCACAATCACATCAACCTGAAAAGACTGATCATGTAGAGGAGGGTCAAAGTGTTCCCTCACAACAACTAAAGAAGAATCATGTTCATCAAAGAAAATATTTAAGTAATCAAATGTGTCTCCGAAATCTACAATGTAGGACTCTACAAACAAGCTACCAATGTCTGTCAAGTAGTCATCCCATGAAACTGCTGCTGGAAGACAAGGTATACACTATTGCACTAAATCACAAGGAATTGAAACTGTCAAAACACAAGTATCATCATGTACATCAACAATAGGCTCAAGAACCTCAGGAGTAGTGAGCACTCCAAGATTCAAGTAGCCATACTCATTCTCCTCAAGTGTGTCCATACTAGGGTGAACTAAATCATCAATAGGATCAAAATATGAGAAAGTATAGAATTGAGAATGATGATCAACCTCCGCAACTACAACAAGAGCCCTGCTATGCAAATCCTAAACAATGATAGAATCTAGTGTGAGCTCTACACTCTTTCCTCTACCACTATCTATAATCTGATAGATGGAAAGGATGTTCCTTGACAAAGTAGGGACACATAGAATATCATTAAATGCTCCACCTTCAATGTCAATAGACACCTTCACACAAACTACCAATGAAGTGTTTTTTTCCATCAAAATGGTTGGTGATGAACAAGAATCAAATGAAGAGAACATATCCTTGGAAGAATTCATATGATGTGAAGATCTTGAATCAAGGATCCACGTATATGAATTGGAATCTGCAACTACAAGAAATGCTTGCCCTTTATGTTTCTCATGTTGAGATGAAGAAGAAGGAGATGAGTTTGATGTTCTTGCTGTGATAGTTGTACTTTTTCCCTTAGAAATATAAGTGGAAGGAGATGAGTCCTTCTCCTGATATGCATTTGGCAAGTTGATGTTGTTCTTCTTAAGGATGTTTTTCAACTCATCAATTTTCTTAACATGACAAAGATGCTCCTCATGACCAAATTTTTTGCGATATGCACATGTTGGTTTCTCCCTCTTGCTTGAATTGTTGTTCTTTGAATAATGTGATTATGAGCCTTGTTGTGGAGTGGATTGTTTTTTCTCTCCTTGTGGCTTTGGTGAAGTTTTCTTTTGGCCTTTCCCTTTTCCTTGCTTGTTGTTCCCATATTTGACCACCAATGCTTTTGAAGTTGAAAACTTGAGAATGCCCATTTTCATCAACTTATTTTGCTCAAGAATCAAAAGATCTATGAGAGCCTCAAAAGATGGTGATTTAAATTTGCTAATTGTCGATCTTTGAGTCTGAAAACTTGAAACAAAGGCTACAAACTCAGGTGGAAGCTTGTCCAACATGTTGAAGACTAATTGATCATCCTCTTTCTCAATACCACAGTCTTTTAGTTGTGCTCTTAGCTCATTTTCCTTAGTGACATAATCTTGAATGGTATCAAAATTCTTGTGATCAAGGCTTAGGAGATCATGTTCAAGCTTATACCCCTTAACCTTATCAACCTTGCCATACAAAGTAGAAAACTTATCCAAAGCTTCCTTGGCTGTAGTACATTTATCAACATGGAATTTATGAGATCATCTGAATAAACTTTCTAAGTGTACCCAATGCCATAGAAGTTTTAGTGAGCCAATCCATATATGTAGTTGGATCTTCCTTAGGATCTAAAGGTGTAGTTATGGTTCCATCAATGTAGTAAATTAAACCTTTTTCCATTAGTTTACTCCATGCATGTACTTTCCATGTAGCATAATTATGTGCAGTTAAGAGTGGAACTTTAGATAAACCCATGATAAACTAGGTAGAATCACACAAGAGACAACCCCCCAAATTCACTCAATCAAAGTACCCCCCCCCCAAAGAGATGATTTTGGTGCTTTATAATGCAATGCATGTACAATAGGCCACTTGGAACTTGGCTAAGTGGACTTATGATTTCTGATTTACAACTTGCTACAAATAGGCTAAGAAAAAACTAGAACAATGAAGCAAAGACCTAAATTCAGATCTATGCAATACAAGTGCCAAATAGGCTAAAAATGACCATATGCTGAAAGTACAAAATCTACTTAGTATTGCTCCAAACTAATTGCAGAATCAAGAAGTAGATGAAAAATCATGCACTTTCAAAAAAATAACACTTGAAAAGGAGTTCGTATGTGCCTGAACGGAGCCTCGAAAGCTGCAAAAATGAGGATTAGATAGGTACAATGTTGAAAAACTAAAAATTATGGAAAATCTGTCCACCAAAATCAGAAAACAAGTACACAAATGTGAAGTACATGAAAATTAGCCCAAATAAATAAAAAAAATTCAGAAAAAAGGAGCTAAAATGAGCAAGATATGAGCCTTCAAAGATGAAAATTCCATTGGTGAGGGGAGTTTTTTTTAGAAAATGTTGATGTCATACTAAGGTAGTGCTAACATCATCATCTCATGTGATTAAAATTGACAATTTTCCAGCTATCAAAAAAAGAATATGCTCCACTAGGTAGAATATTCACTGGAACTTTGTGCTTAAATTTGACATGGAAATGAACATCAACATAGATGGTAAAATGATGGAATATTCCCTCTGAAGAGAATATGATGTGGAATCTTCAAACTTGCACTCATATTTTGGAAGAGATGTAGCCAGTTGGGATTTTGAATAGAGACTGTCAAAATCTACAGAGTGAGTTGGCCAATTTATAATGATGCTGTTGAAATCTCTAAACAAGCTACCAATTAAATGTGGTTGTTGGTGGAGAAATGGAGAACATCGATGTGTACAATGGGTGTCGAGTGGAAGTGCAGGGACTGTACCCTGCAGAGTACCCTGTAGCCTACAACGTACTGTGCAAGCAATACCAATTTTTTTTATATATTTTTGAATTTTGATTTTTGAATTTTTGATTTTTTTTGTTTATAAAAATTAAAAAAAAGAAATACAAGTTTTTGATTTTTTTTTTAAAACATTTAAAATAACCCCAAATACATTATTTTTTTTAGAAAGGTGGATTTTAATTTTCTAAAAAATATTCTAAAATATTCTAACGAGAATTATTTTTTTTGCTAGAAAATATTTCAAAAATTGGAAATTTTCTTAATATTTTTTTTCAAAACTATAGAACAAATTCAAAAAATTGAAAGTATTCAAATAGGAAATTTTCCCAATCTGGAGCTCTCAGAGTCTGATTTTGATGAAACAAAAGGCTATCTTGACTAAAAACAACATTTTGAATCTAAATTTGAGGTAGAATTTTTTCTAGGATGCGCCAACATGTCTCTGCTCCTTATATTTTCCTCTTGACCACCTTCACACAAAAAAAGATCTCCCAACAATGGCTATGCAAAGAACCTCCAAATGCTTTGATAGCATGTACGAACTTATGAAAAGCAACAATAGGATCAAGAGACTAAACATAGCACACAAGAGAGAGAGAAGATGAGAGAATATGATGACTATATTCTCAATATGCATGAAGATGTACATGAAGATAGACAATTACAAGTATGTACAAGGATTGATTATAAAGGCAAGCTAGGACATAATGAAGGGCCATGAATGAGACAAGTGTCCCAATCATGTGAAGGGTAGGTAGAGAGAAATATTAGATAATTCCATGAAAGGTGGATCACACACCTAAAGTGGAATTATCATGCCATGAAAAGTGGGAATAAAAAGGTGATAACTAGATCACACCACAAAGAGTGGAATTTCTCCTACACACACTTCCCTAAGTGTTCAAATCGTATCTCTCAATGTATGCACAAACCTAGATGCAAGATGCAAATAACTAGGACCTGTCACAAGTGAAACCTATAATGATATGCATTCCCTAAGTAAGCTTAAGTAAAGTGTAATAAAGAAAATACTTATTTACACCAACACATAGAAAAATGGCCCCTTGTCATTTTCATGGCCTTTTAGGTATTGTTTCATGGTGTTGGAACTATGTTGCTCTAATTTTATGTTGCGAAATGGCTTGAACATGTTTATTTAGGTACTAAAACTCAAAGAATGATTTCTTGTGAAGGTGTTGTGAAGTGTTGTAAGACATTTCTACACTCTTCTAGACTCTATTAATTACAATTCACCTAAAAATTACCATTTTATTCATTATCAAGTCCTATTTTGAAGTGTTGTAAAGTCTTGTAACAATCTTTCATGCTTTTTTAGGCATATTTTCACTATTTATCCCCTTTTCATGCTTTATTCGGCCCCTTTATGCTCTCATATGCTTAATTAAGTGTATTTTTGAGGATTGTCCTCACAAACAACATTAAATACAACATATTTCTTGATGCTTTTTTTTAGGTCCTAGGTGGGACCCATTTACCATGGGTGGCAAATGAGACCCCCTTGGACCCAAATTCAAAATATTTTAAATTTCCTTTTAGTATTTTATTGAAAATCACTTGATGTTAGCCTGTTATGACGTATGAATGAGTAACTAAGGCACAAGTGTTTATAAATATGTGATTTTCACCTCATTTTACATCTCCTCACTCATTCAAGCATTTCATCTCATATTTCAAGCATTCAAGAAAACCCCTATTCACTAACATTAAACCCCTATTCACTAACTTTTATTGAAGGTTTGATTACCAAAAATGGGGTTTGACCAAGGAAAACCCCTATTCACTAACCTTAAACCATTTTTCCCTATTGCATGTTTGTTTGTAGACCTAGGTATGCAAATTTGACAAGGATTTTGGTGTCAAAGATTGGTTTACAAGTCAACTAGGTGCTTCAAGTCAACTTAAGTATATTTCAAGCTTGGAGAAGGTTTTCTTTCTATTTTCTATAGAATTGGTTTCGACAATCCGACAAGAAGTGATTTCCAGACCTGGTGTTGTAGAGTTGTCTCCTAATTTTTTTTAAAAATTGGGAGACAATTGATTCGTCACCTATGGTGAATGTGTCCCACCTTAGGACTAAAAAACTAAATTTTTTCAAATTCTAGATCCCGATAGAGAAACTTTCTTCCAACTGTTTTTCACTAGGAGAACTAATTCTCCACCCTGGATGAATGAGTTCCACTTTGAAAAATTAGCAATTTCCACCAGCATTCAGAATATTCTAGATTCATCCTTTTTCTTTTTGTTCTACATAATTTCTTCATTTACTTCATTGTTTGCATATCACAGTGTGTTTTCAAATATAGCTTTAATTTCACTATTGTATTTATTTTTATTCATTTAGATCATTCAATTTCATTTATTTAACTTCATTTAGGTTAGAAAACATCACACACAACATTATTTGAATGAACTAGTTAGCATTTTTGGCATAATTCTCTCCTTTTAGGTGAAAAACCTTACAAGATTTAGAGAAGTCCTAAGAGCCAAAAACCTATGGTTCATTTTGGTGAACCCAACTTTTGAGTACTTTGTATTTTTTATTTCATTCACATATTGCATCCTATTTTTCATTTGCATGAACATTCAATCAGTACATTCTTTTGTTTTTACAGTTTAGGATATTCTATCTTGCATTAGTGAAAACTTCATATAGCTTTCATTTTTGCATTGCATCTCATTGAAGAAAATAGTAAAAATATACTTCTGCATCATTTTTTAAATTCTGTAGGACATTAAATTGATCTTAAAATTTCTGACAAATACAAAAAAATTGCATACTGGGACTCATTCACCACCCAGGGTGAATCAGTCCCGCTACACTTGTTAAACAACATTTTTAGCACTTTTCTATAATTTTTCTACATTTCTATTTTCTCTCATTAGATATTATAGTTAGTTGTATTTATGTTATTTTCATTTCAAACTGTTAGATTAGTTTTCATTTGCATTCACCCCTCCTTAGTGGTACTTGCATGAGTGTTTGGTGCCCCAGTTATAACACTTTAGTGGGAAGAATTTCTAGACTCATGGCTTCCCACAATAGTACTTTCATTGTGGACCTTGGGATCTCATGAGCTCCTATGCCTAGTATGGACAATGGTGCATTAGGCCTTGATAATACTACTTTTATGCCTTCATCTTTCCATCCAATGCATATTGACAACCAAAAAAACTCTCTTCCTCAAGACAAGGTCATTAGTATTCATGAAGAATTTTCCCATTTAGAACAAGTCTTTTCACTTAAAAAAATTTCCCAAATTTCCATACCTACCATTGATAATCTTCATTGTTTGATTGAAAGTGATGATGGCTTGCAAGTGATTAAGAAGATTGCTAAAATTTACAATAAACATGCCACTTCTAATACCCAATCTGTGACAATTCCTATAAGCCAAGGAGGACCTCAAGTCCCTCCCCCTTAAACCATAGCTTCCATACCAACTTATACCAATCCACAAGTCCATACAACTATGCATTAGGCTACTTGTTTCCCAATTTCCACTAGCTTTCCTACTTCTATTTTGGCATCACAAGTCCTTTCCACCACCTTCACACCTCATAGTATTCCTTTCACTTCACCTTATATCACCTACACTCGATTACCATTTTCCTCTCCACCTCCACTCACATACCCCAATCCCCTTCTTTGAAAAATCCTTACCACTGTTTCATCTATGTAACATCAACTTTCCACCATTAGCCATGGTCAATTTGCTCCACTTACATATCATGTCTGTAGTTGCCCCTTATCCTTAGAAATTTTACATACCCTAATACCATGCAAGGGATATAAATTCCTTGGTTTGAGAAATATGGAGGAAAATGAGACCCTATCAACCATGTTAATGCCTATACAAATTTGTGTAGTGACTCCATCCTTGATGATAAACTATTAACCAAACTATTTCCAAGGACCTTGAAAGACACTACCTTAGAATGGTTTTCCATATTTCCTAATCATTCCATCCATTCATTTAATAAATTGGTGGATACTTTCCTTAGTCACGTTCAAGTTCAAATGACACCTTAAAAGACAATGGCTAACCTTATGTGATGTAGACAAAACACTAATGAAAAAGTAATGGATTTTATCTCGCGATACCAATCTATGTATGCTCAAATTGATTTCAAGATTCTTGATGCACATTTGCAAAAGATGTTTATCAAAAACTTGCACACACACCTTCAAGATGAATTAGAAATGATGAAGTTTCCTTTGTTTATGTATTTATGCACAGTATTGTGTGAATACCATAATTTAGTTTGAAGTCGTGATTCAAAATCCACTTTTAACTGAGCTGACAAACTTGAACACAACAATCAACACCAAAATAACCAACCAAAATTCCACAAACCAAATAGAGGATTTTTACAGTTTAATCTGCATCCTCAACCTCAGCTGCAGCCAACCCAATCCTTTCCAAATCAACTAGCAATTGTTAAAGCAACAATTCCTTATACGTATGGGGACTTGAAGAGACAGTTTGCTCCCATACCTGATACCTTTCATCATACAATGAACTAATTAATTCAACAATGCTTGCTAACTTTTCCACCTGTTCAACCACTTGATCCAAACCAACCTTTACCACCCACCTTCAAACCTAATGCTTATTGTCATTGTCATCACTATAATGAACATGACACTAAACACTACAAGCATCTAAATCATTTAGTTCAAGACCTCATTGATTTAGGCCATCTATCCATTAAGTGTGTTAATGATCAAAGCAATAAGTTTGTTGCACCCCCTAACCAAAATTTTCAAATTTTCACTAATCCCATGCCTAAACACACTACTTCATTTTCCAAGGCTAGCGAACCTTCAACCATTGATGTAATGACTATTAATACAAACATTGAACAACATGATGCACCTCCCCCTATTACTATGGAAAGTCTTATGGATGAGCTCATAGCTACAATAGATGTCATCCATTGTAAGGGCCAAACTATTAAATCTCTTGATATCACTTTTTCTACTAAATACATACTACAAAAACTTCCTGATGGTCCTCTTTACATAGCTAGAAAAATATATAATAATCCCACTAATGAGATATTAATAGATCTCGCTTGTGGCGAGAATGTGATCACAAAGTATTTTCTAGTATTACATGAGCTATATCAAGATGCATATAATAAACCAACTTCATGGATTAAGAAACATACTAGTTTTGCTTTCCCTATGATTGGATCAATCATGTTACCCTTACAAATAGGACCTAAAACTTTGGAGGTAACATTTTCAATTATTCCACAATCTAACCAATTTTGTTTGTGGCTAGGCCACCCTTGGCTTTTTTCAATGAAAGTAGTCTCATTAGTTGCTCACAAGTGCTTGAAATTTCCACATGACAATGAGATAGTCACCATACATCTTAGTGGCTTTAATCCTTTATCTTCCAAAGGTAAGTTTTCATTAGAAGCCTTTTGGTCTACACCTATGGAACCTATCACACCTAGAAAGGACTTCTTTTTCATTTTGTATTCAAATTTTAAAGCCAAAAATATAGTTGAATTGTCTCTTTGTAACTCATCCCAATCCACTTTTGCACCTCCTATCATAGACGAAACCATGCTTCAACCTGAGTCTAACATTGAGCAAACCATACAAGCTCATGAAAAACCACCACTTGATACTTCCACACCATCATTTAAATGACCAAGGGAAAATGAAACCACTCCTATCATGCCTCCTCACCTTAAACAAGTGTGTAAAGCTAAGGAGAAAGTGGTTGATCCATCCTCTTCAATTTATTTTGTTCTTCCCTCTTCGGAAGCAGATGAACCTATGATGATTCAATCGACTCTTACACCTCTACAACTCCAAAACAAAATTAAAAGAAACCATGGTGCTAGGGAATGAAGGCATTGTCGTTGTCTCCTTGCTCATCAATCTTGAATAGAAGAAGATAAATAAAATCAACCTTTACCTTTAACTAAAGTAATAGATGACCATCCTCCTCCTGACCTACCACATGAAAGTCTAGTACAACCTTCACAAAAAATTGAACCAATCCAACAACCTCCACATTTGATCCATCCATCCTTAGAAATAACCCTTCATCCTCTTATTGCCATTAATCTTCATGATGATGATGATGATGATGATGATGCAACGATAGCAAAAATAGATGAAGAATTGCATATTATTTAAATTCTTTATTTTCATCTACAATGATCTTAAATGATACATCCTCTTCACCAAGTGAAGAACCTAGTACGACTCCTGGTTAAACACTTGCAATTCTTCCTTTGGACAGTCAACTACCCTCGTATTACACTGAACATGATTGGGAGGAAGAGAACCTATTACATGGTTTACTTGCATTTTCCTATTTAGTTTTTCTTTCTTTTCACTTTTTATTTTCCTTTTCATGTATCATGTTCCCCTGTATCCTGTGTTTGATATTCCCTCTCTTTGTACACTTATTCTATTTGTATCTCTCTTCTTCTATATGTCATATTTTCTTTTTCACTTATTTTTGTTTTGTGCTCTCCTTTTGGGGATGATGTAGAGTGTAGAGACACCCTATGTCTCTTCCATGTTGACCCACAAGGTCTTTGTCTTTTTTTCTTTTTGTTTTGTGTTCTCCTTTTGGGGATGATACAAAGCATAGACATGCCCTATGTCTCTTCCATGTTGACCCATAGGGTCTTTGTATTTTTCTCTTTTTGTTTTGTTTTCTCCTTTTGGGGATGATGCAAGGCATTGAGACCAAAATGTGTCCTTCATGTTGACCCAAAATATTTTTCATTTTCTTTCATCTTTTCATTTTCATTTTGCTTGTGTTTTCCTTTTGGGGATGATGCAAGGCATTGAGATGGAAATTTCTCCTTCACATTTACCCAAAATGGAGTTTCATTTTCCTTTTTTTTCACTCTCTTTGTGTCATTCTTCCAGTTCTATGTGCTTTGGGGAATGATGACAGTTCCATGCTCTTTCATAAAAAAATTGCAGCAACAAACATACTGACCCCAAATCCATAGATCCCTTATGTGTTTGGTGTGCTTTCTTTTCTAGGGGACAAATCCCTTTCTTTTCTTTTCTTTTTTTAATTGACATGATGTAGCCTAAGTTTGAAACATATGACTTGGCATATGGCTTTCTAGGTTGGCTCTCATGTCTTGTTTTTCCTTTTTCATTTTATTCCCTTTCCTATTTAAAGTAATTTCTCATAGAATGATGTGTAGAAATTCCTTTAAAGTGGGGGACATACATTACCATAATTCATTTGCATACTTGGTTCCTAGTGTAGCCTTTCCATTTATGTGATGTTTTTTTCAATTTGTGGATAACATTGGGTGTGATGTCCATTATTGTGATCTTTCTAAGCATATTACATTCCTCTCGGTGGCTTGATGTGACACATTGCATCCACTAAGTTGCAAATATACTATTCTTTGATTGGTCGTCTCTTGGAGACATTAGACACAATGTCCCCTAAGTGACTAACCTTGCATGAAACTGAACAAGAATCCTTCGAACATTTTACACTCTTACACTTTACATTTTTAATTTTTTGCATTTTTTCCACCTTCCATAACACAATTTCCATGACTATGGTACTTTTTCTTTTTTTCATAGCATTTTTTTCCTTGTGGCACCTTGTTAAAGTTATCAATGGGTATAATTTTGGCATGGTTGAGCGGGACACCCACCTAGTGGCATGAATTTTCCCCATAGCCACTTTTCTTTTGTGTTTGTGAGTGCATACCAATTAGCATATGTATCTTACCTTTTTGGGCTTTCTCACATCGTGGAAAACTAGTTTGTGGCCCTAGAGTGAGTACATTTAGGCCTTCTCACCCGATGGACCATCATGTGTTATGTTGCCCCAGAGTGAGTAGACATTCTCCTTTTCAAGTGATCAACCTAGACCTAATCCACAACTAGTTGGATTGACAATATAAGCTTCATTCAATTATTTCATCTGAACACTTGTGTGTTCCTTTATTCTTATGATTATTTTTCAATGGGATCTTCATCTTGGGGGCTTGATCATCCCTCTTTATCGTTGTCATTCCATCTTGCTAACATAAGTGCATTTGAACCCTCCTCTTGATGTTCATGGCTACTTTAGTGTGAGTTTGAAGCAAGTTCATCATCTCACTAAAACGGGGGCTAAATTTTTCATAGAAAAATGGCCCCTTTTCATCTTCACGGCCATTTAGGTCTTGTTTCATGGTTTTGGAACTATTTTCCTTTGATTTAATCTTGTGACATGGCTTGAAAATGCTTATTTAGGTACTAAAACCGAAAGAGCGATGTCTTTTGAAGTGTTGTAAGACATTTCTAGCCTCTTCTAGACTCTATTAATCAAAATTCGCCTAAAAATCACCTTTTTTATTCATTATCAAGTCCTATTTTGAAGTTCTGTAAAGTATTGTAACAAGCTTTCACATTTTTCTAGGCATATTTTCACTATTTATCCCTTTTTCATGCATTTGGACCCTTTATGCTCTTATATTCTTAATTAACTGTATTTTTTAGTATTATCCTAAAAAAAAACATTAAATACAACATATTTCCCAAAACTTGTTTTTACGTCCTAGGTGGAACCCATTTTCCATGGGTAGTGAATGAGTCCCCCTTAGCCCCAAATCCAAAATATTTTAAATTTATTTTTAGGATTTTATTCAAAATCACTTGATGTCAACCACTGATGAGGTATGAATGGATAATCTTGATGCCAAAATTTGACAAGGTAATAGTGTCTTATGGGAAACTTAGTTTATGGAGGACATTTTTCTCTAAACTAAGTAATCTCTAGGTTTTTAAAGAAGCTGACTTCTTCTATAATGGGGGTTTGGAAAGGGAAAAGGAAAAAAATATAATAAAATAAAATTCTAACCTGAGGTGATGTACTAGGACTTAATGATAGGCATGATAAATCATAGATCTAAGGGACCGATTGGTATTTGTAGTGTTCTAGAAGAACAAAACTAAAAATCATAGCACAAACAATCCATTCATTGACATAAAATAATATTTCATACATTCTTAGTGCTAAGAAGATTCATTAGAAATTATCTAGATTAGAAAACTTGTATTCAATATATATATAGAAGTTCTCAAATGAAATGTCTAGACAATAAAAACACAGTTTACAGTTTAATCAAATAGCATGAAAGGAGAGTAAGGCCGAATAATTGGCACATTCTGAAAGTATTTTGCAATAAAATAAAATAGTAATAAAGGCTTGGCATCTTTTCCTAAAAACCAATATTCTTTCAAAATTCTGGACCCTTTTCCCTCAACAAAGAAAAATATATATAGCATAAAATTCCCACTGCTTCAGAGAGTAGCAACAAAAAAAAGATTTTGCAATCCCTAGCAATGATGCAAAAATAAGAATATTCCCTAAGCCATTGCAACAGAAAGTATTTGAAACCAAGCATCTAGTCATTCTAGGTATAGGTGCATCTCCTACAAATGATGGTGGTGGTCCTGACAAGTTTCACCATCCATGCAAATGATTATGACATGCAGTGGTCAATCACAACATTTGGTTTGCCTGGTTCATCACCCAAAAATGAGATCTATCGAATAGGCATGTGGTAGGATTTTGCTGCCCATGAAAACCTTTATCTCTCACCACTGAAGACTTGCACCAAGGCTACACATGTTGAGTGGGTAGACATCTATTTAAAAGTGGAGGAAACGATCATCAGTCGGGTGCAAAAGAGATGTGTGGCAGCATTTCACTACCCGT
This sequence comes from Sequoia sempervirens, assembly GCA_007258455.2. NCBI lineage: Eukaryota > Viridiplantae > Streptophyta > Pinopsida > Cupressales > Cupressaceae > Sequoia > Sequoia sempervirens. The sequence continues at coordinate 280,052 of VDFB02325927.1, read as the reverse complement.
GGTCATTATTTCATCCTCACATAGAAAGATTTATGAAGAGTAGACACGTAGCAAGGGTACACTATAGATAGAAATTGTGGGGCCCACCAAATTATTTGGGAATGAGAGCTTCATGGCACCTAAGTGTAGCCCGATGAGGAACCAAAAAGGAATGATAAAAAATGGCCCGCAGCTATGACACATGGAGGTATAGTGGGGATTCTCAAGATGGAAAAGGGAGGGAAAACCCTTGGGGTGTGCAGAGAAGACATGTGGAGGGGAAAATTAGACTTTGATAAAAGACTAAGTGGATTTCCTATGATGTGTGGGCTAATACATAGAGGAAAATACACCCAAAGGGAGCTTGTTGAATATTTATTAACAACTTTTGGCAACTACTAGGGGCATTTCGCTTAAGGAATGGAGAACCCAAAATTTCTCTGGTTTACAGACCAGAGCACCATTTCATCAAATAAAAGAGTCAGAGATTGGAAATAGCCACTTGCAGAGGTGACCATTCATCCTCAGATGGGCTTACTAGGTTGCACAAATTCTCCTGTGCTCTACTTAGATCAATAGTTTCTTTATGAGGTAGTGCACTAAGAAAACTGACCCTTGATTCACAATGAAATAGTAGTTGTGCAAGTGGATGAATAATTCCCTCAATGTTGGTTGTGATGGGAGGATGACTGTAATCCATGAAAGCATCTAGATCATTTTCCTTCTCTTCTATTCTTTCTGCAATCTGCTCAGTTGTAGCAATAGATCCATTTTCAAGGAACGGGAATGGTAAACCCATCCTACTCAACTTGGAGAAACTCTCCTGCATGTTTTCCATTATTTTTCTTAGAGTAGTAGTGGTTGCTTTAGTGCACTAGAAAGCAGAGTGGCAATGAATAAGCTTGTTTTCCATCTAAGTATCAACATCCCAATCATCAATTCCTCCCTTGGCAAGATTTTCATTAGAGACCGAGTATAGCCCGGTGAGCAGATCTTTTGCTTCCGAAACCCTTTCCAAGATAAACTATGGGAGCTACTCAATCATATCATGAGCCTCCTAGCTTAGCCTTGATGCCTTAGCTATGAATCGGAGGGCGGGCTGTAGTGCTAGGAAAAAAGTTTTAATCTTTTCCCAGTAAGAAATGTACAACTGCCTAACCAACGAGATAATGTCCGGTTGTGTAGGAGAAGACAACAGAGAGATTGTAAGAGAAGTTATCTCTATGTATTTTGAGTTAATGGCCTCAACCAACTCTACCCTTTTCCTTTTCTCAAACACTAGTTGCTCCATAGAGCTACTCATTTCTTTATTCTAATTCTCCTCAACTCGGGAGTGATTTTCTAAATGCATGTCCAAAGAGGACTTTGTCTCCTAGAGCTCTTATTATAATTGAGCTTTTAGGCCCTCAAATTCAACCTCTTTTTCTTGTAACTTCTAATTATATTGAGCCTTCTGGTGCTCCAAAGCCTCATTCCTTTGTGCTATTCCCTGACTATACTCAAGGAAAAGTCACTCCAGCTCTTCATTCTTTAGCTACAAATTTTTCTCTGCCTCCTAATTCTTAGTACATAGCTGTTTTACCATAGCAATGCCAATAGTCTGAATCTTTACAAGATCACCCTAAAGTCTATTCTTCTCATTATCTAATACCAACACCCTTTGTCATACATGCAACATCCACCTCTAGGGATTTCTCTTTTTTCTCCAAAAAACTAACTCTTTCCCTTATAGCTTTAAGTTGCTCATCCTTTTTCTTTAGATGGTGACTATTTTTAAGGAAGTTAGAGGTGACTACCCATTGTGTTTCCTCAATATTTTCAACCTTATCCTTTGGTCAGGCCACCTTCATGTCAAGCCCTACCACATATATTTCATAGTCTTCTAGGTGCATCTCCCCTTAAGGCTTGGTTACTCTTGGGTACATGGTTGCAAACTTTAGCTCTTGTCAGGTTTCATCATAAAGAGTCTATATTTCTGGCTTAGTAGAAGCACTATCATCCTTTTCCTTGCTCTTTTTCATTCTACTTACACATGCTTCTCTTCCACAGTCAATCTATGCCATATATTTGGCTAAAAACTAGTCCACTTACAAAAGGAGCACTAGAAGGTAAGGCATATGGATAGGTAATTTTGATAGGGTTGAGCATTTTCTTTTTTTGGAGAGTGACAGTTTGTGGGGAGAAGTGGGGAACATTCAAAAGATTGTTTTGAGAACCAAGAAAAGGGCTTGCCACTTGCCATGACTCAATTGGTGAATCGATAGGACTCATGGGCTAGAATAGTGAAGGAGTTGTCATTGCAGAGTTAGCCTATTGTGATGGAAGAGGATCCGTAGCAATAACGGAAGTAGGTGTGCCCATAGAGGGCACACCTTTAGAAAGCAAGGAAAGTAGATCCTAAGTAGAAATAGCTGGTGTAACGGTTCATGGAGGAGTAAAGTCAGGTAGAGTGGTCTGTGAGAATTGGGTGAAACCCCCTGCATGTTTTGGATTAAAACTGGGAAACAGAGGGCTAGTACTCATGGCGGGGATTGCCGCTGAGGTAGGAGAAGATACTATCAAGGAATGAGAAGCAAGGGAAGGAGTGAATTTTACTTGTTGATTAGTCGATGGAGACTATAGAATCATTAGTGACTCTTCCTCGGCCTCAGGATCCTAGGTAGCTACAAGCACCTATCTTCCCACAGGTTCTTGCGAACCCTCTTTGATAATGGTCTCTATATGTTCTCATTCTATGGGTAGGGCCTCCTAAGCTTTGGTAGTTATTTTCATTTGCTATTGTGGTACCCTATCTTCCTTAGTAGCCCAAGTGAGTGTATGCAAATCCCTTGATACATTCAATCCCACATTTGTGGCTACATAGGTGGGTTTTTTGAAGCCTTTCTCCTTTGGTGCTAAGGACACATAAGTTGTTTCTTCCTCTTCCTACTCTTCTGAATCATCCTCCAAATCATCACTCTTATTAACACTAGATTCTAGGCTGGGGTGATCATCATCCCACCTTTTTTCAAATTCCTTGTCCTCCTTTGAGCGCTCATAAGGGGCATCCAATTGCCCTGTTTCTTAGGGCTACTTCCAGAAAGATTCTATCTTTCCATTAGTCCATTCCTCATCATTCTGCAACTTGTTGTACATGGTGTGTTCTATCTAGAAATTATCTTTGGCCACCACCACAACAAAGTAGAAATTGTGCCATGGCCCTTTGTTAGCTTGTGTGGGAATACGTGCCAGTCAACAAAATTTTCATCTCTATCTGCCAGTGGGTTATGTTGCTTTTCCTAGTAAGGTTGAGGAACATGAGTAACTTTCATGTGCAGCTCCAAAAATTCATTGAAAGTGTTGTAATCCAATTTTTCATTTACCAAAACCAACCCTAAATGATATAGTTTATCCTGCAATAACTGATCAAATTGCTTCTTTAATAGAGTCATCATTTTGAAATTCTTTGGAAAAGTGAAGAATCCTTTTCTCTTGACACTTGAGCTATTGTTGAAAGTAAAATAAATGATACACACCTACCTATACATTTGAATTTCAAGAACCCTATCTATGATGTAGGCTAGGAGAAGGAAGGGTTTGTCTGTGAAGCCCGACATCTAGAGAATTGTGAAATCTATTCCTAAGAACTAGTCACAAGTGGGAGTGAAACTCTGCATATATCTGATATGATCCTCATTGAGCCAGACTATGTCACCTCCTTGTAAATATTCCAATATCAGAGTTATAAAATAATTTGAAAATGCATAATAATCATATGACATGGAAAGGAAGGGTGTCCACATAAATATTGGCTTCCTCCTCTTCTTTGCATCAAAAATTGATAACTCAAAATACCTACCGAAGAAATCAAGGTTTTGATGTAGGAACATGTAAACCAGGAAGGAGAGAAATCTAAACTTTCCCTCTATTGAGTAATTTTTATTTTCTGTATCATCTCCTCCACCAAGAACTCAGAAAAATCATACTAGAAGGTATCATGTTTTTTGTAGAATTGGAAGGCTGGTCCCAGTTCAAAGGTTTCCACCATCTTGTCAGAGTCTCAGCCACACATAAAAGATAGCATTGACATGGCATCCTATATATCCTCATGAAATGAACTATGTGGTAACGGGATACTCAAAAACTTAGCAAATGTGATACCCTTTTTACCAATCTCCTCTATTAGGAAATCTGAGTTTTTTTTCATCGCCATCCAAATTTTTTCTCCTTTACCAAGGAAAAATGATTCAATTTTATCTCTTCGTTTATTGGGGTCCGGGATGCATAGCATATAACAAAATGGCATGTGGGATGATGTGAACTCTTAAGTTTTTGATCTTGATGCAACAGGTGCTAGGGTTATAACACTGAATGGAAGTATCAACTATCTCCGGGTAGTAATATACCAACAAGACCATGTATTGTGGAAGATCACTGCACCAAACCTTTCTTGCTATCAATGTGTCCTCCTTAGGGCCATCAAGCTTGCATAGGATACTTCTCGTAAGGATTTAGGGTTTTTTGTGAGATGTGGGTCATAAATATTATCCCATTTCTCCTCAACCCTTTTCCTATTTCTTCAATCTTTGGGCCTATCCAGCTCTATCATATTCTCCCTTTTTATCTTGCTTGGTATACTAGGCATAGCATATGCTAAATATTCATAGATATACACATCTTCTGATGACCGCATGGTTTTACACAATTCCTTGCCAATCTCCTCTTGCATTTACTGTGATGAACTCTCTAACATTTTCTTTAGAAGAAAACTTCTATAGGTTTTGAACTCTTTGTAAATTTTATCCAACTCTTGATATGCTGAAAAATTCTCTGCACCTTAAGCTTTAGCATATTTGAAAAGACTTTGAACATTAAACTTCTTCATGAAAAATTTAGCTATCTTTTCTCAAGGTGGTAGAGGAAAGTGTACTTTTTGCATTTAATTTGACATGTACCATTAATTCCTTGGCTCGTGTAAAATGAATTAATTTCCATTTCAAGGTGGAAATAATTCATTATTGTGTTTGGTAACTATGTGATATGCTATCATTCCCTTGGAACTTGAGCTGGAAATTTTCTTTCTAACCTTGCAATAGTATGTGTTGGCAATTAATATCCTAAACGAAATGATTAAGCCAAAGTAAATGATCATGGCTTGAAAAGATATGGATCCTACCTTGGACTCTAGAAAATTCCTGTGAGATGACACAATATCCTACGACCATGCAGCTTACTGCCAATGAGTGCCACCATTTTAAAGCTAATTAACTAGCTCTTATTAACCTAGCACACATTGAACCGTACCTCTACAGATGCAATTGGTCAAGAAATGTGAGCAAATGCAAGAACACATTTCAAGTTGTTACTTGGTTATCATCACATTTTCTCAAAACAGATTAGCATGTCTTCTCATTTTTTCAATAAATAAGATGCTAAGTAGTGAGGAAATCACACTTAGCATTTGAACAGTTTTAACAATAGGTCATTGGCCTAGTCTTAAGCTTTAGTAAGCTAGTTTTCTCATAGGCTAGGTGGTGGGAAAGTTTCAATGCTAGTTAGAAGGTAAAAGTGTTGTGTCAGTATCATGGATACTCCTATTAGGTTAACCTCTTATAAGTCACAAACAACTTTTCTGGGGGAGATTTCCACTAGGAGATTGAAGAGAATGACAAAGAATAAACACTCTTTAGTTTTGGTAGCCATAAAATGTGTTATGGGTAGGGACTATATAGAGTACGAGGACAAATACCATGTGAACATTGATATCTGCTCACACTTTGTAGCATCAATGTTAGACATTGGTATCTGTAGGCCTTTAACTTTGAAGCTAGTCAAGGAAATCTTTTCAAAAAAGTACCTAAATGGCCTAGGTGAGATTGTCACTCACACTGCGTATGGGGTAGGCCTACCAACAACCAGTGACCTTCAACACTACATTGAGAAAGAAATGCTAGTTGTATGGCTATTTTTTCTCAGTGGATTCTACCTTTAGACACACGATGAACATTGTTTAGAGGGTTACTCAGGCCTTGTAGTTTTTGTTTTGTAGCTACAAAATAATACCAATCTATGATGCTAATTGGTATATTGACTTCAGGAAGTTGGTGTTCATTCACTCTACTAATGGTGGTTGTGCCGAATGATTCTACTTTTGTTGCTAAAGAACTTGCTGATGAAGACATGGTAGGTGCTACCATAGAAGAAGTGGTAGATGCTGCCATAGATGCATCAATTGCTGCCTACCATGCTCTTGGATAAAATGCCTCCTTTCTCCTAGATAAAATGCCTCCCTATTTCTTTATTTTCTGTTGTTGAATAGGCCACCTACTTTACATTTTTGTATATAAGCCTGAAAAAGGCTATAGATATAGTGAATATGAAAGAATAGCTCATATTGGCATATAATTTTTGGATTATGGCTCTCTTAGCCATTTTACAATGTAAAAATAAAAGAATATATATAAATTGACATATATATTTATAAAAAATCCACAACTCTTTCTTCCATTCTGCATATCTATCATATGGGCTCTTTTATTGGCATATGTGTTCATTTTCTCTACACATGGGTGTGTTCTAATTTTTATTGTAAAGAAATTCCACTACTCTACTCTTTGTAGTTACGAGATTTTTTCATAGAAAGACAAACCAATTTAAAAAAAGACTGGCCAACACAAAGGGAAATAAAAATAAAAGCATTATTCACATATGTACAAAACAAAATTTGACACTTGATGGAATAGCTTAAGATGAATCCCATTGACTGGAATTCCTAAGGGTTTTTGCTCCATACTTTGTAATGGGAAAGTATTATGCTCCCTACACTGAATGATTTTAAAGGGGCCCTCCATTAGGCTATCAAATTTACCATGCTAACTTGGCTTAGCAACCATTTTATCATATTTTAGTACTAAGTCTTCACACTTTAAGCCTTGGTCAGAAGCCTTCTTGTCAAACCATCACTTGACCACTTGTTGGTGGTTTGTCATGGCTATTAGGGAATTCTCCCTTTTTTCTTGTACTTCTAATAGTTTGGAAAGTCGAACCTCCATGGTGCCATTTTGTTCTATCTCGAGAGATTTCAATAGTTGAAGTGCTAGAATCTCCATAGATATAGGCAACAGTGCATCTTTCCCATATACCAACTCATTAGGTGAAGTCTTAAGGAATTGCTTAGGATTTATGCAATTTTCCCAAAGTGCCACTCAAAGGTTTTTATGCCATTCTCTCTAGTGTTCTGAACTAATTCTTTTAAGGATTCGAACTAGGTTCTTGTTCATTGACTCTGCTAGGCCATTTCTCTACGAATAATAATTATACAATGTCTTAAGGAATATTCCATTTTTTAATGTAAAGTGACATACCTTTGCACCTAGGAAAGCTTTGGCATTATCAGAAATGATATTCTTTGGAGGATTGAACCTTGTCACCAACTCTCAGTGGAAATCCACTATCTCTGTCTCTATTGCATTTTTAAGCAGAATGACCTCTGTCCATAATGTGAAGTAATCTATGGCAATAAGAATCCACTTGTTCTCAACACTAGAAGCAAGATTAATCATCCTAATGAAGTCCAGGATCCATTGTACAAACCATTCACTACCACTATAGGTTTGAAAGGCATTGCATAATTATTCCTTTTGTCAGTAAAGAACTAGCATTTTTTGTAAGATTTTACGAAAGAGTGGGATTCATTGAAAAGTGTGGGCCAATAGTAACCTATGCACATGATTTTGATGGAAATGGTTTTAGCGGATAATTTTTTACCCATAGTGTTATTGTGGAACATGTCAAGGATTCTCTTTGCTTGAATTGTAGTAACGCATTGTAGGAGGAGACTATTGAAATTCCTTTTGAAAAGGACCCCTTCCACTAGTACATATCGATAATTTTCAGCCGATAGTATCTCCTCTTTTGGGAGAAAAGACCTGGAAAATAATTTCATGTTTGCATAAACCTCATTATATCTATTAGCCAACAACCCTTGTATTCTGGCTCATTTATCAGAAAAATTTTTGGTTGCTCTCCTTCGGTGGGTATCTCTTCATCCTATGCCATGTATTTGTGTAGTCCTCTTAAACAGAAAATTTTAGTGGGCTTGACCTTAATTTCATATTCAAGGATCTTGGTGATCCAATTAGCTCTTTTTCATTTGATTTCTCCCTCCATGATATATTCAAACACACTGGAATACACAACATAAACAAACACTTTGTTGCAATAAATTAGATGGTGGAACTTTTTAAGTCCCTTCACTATTGCAAAAGCTTGTCTTTCAACAAAATTATAATTCATCTCATATTCCTTCATGGTCTGGGAGTAGAATTCCACTCGATGTTCTCCCTTTCCATCATTATCCTTTTGGGTTAAGATAGTAGCAATATTGGACTTGCTACTGAATGCATACATTATAAAATCCTTAGATAAATCTGGATTAACCATTACTGAAGCTACGGAAATAGCATCCTTGACTTTTTCAAAGGCTTCCCGAGCTTCGGTCATCCACTTGAATGTTTGATCCTTTTTAAGCATCAAGGTGATTAGATTAATTAGTCCCACAAAGTCAGAAATAAACTTGCTAACAAAATTTACCTTGCCCAGGAAGGACTAAACACCTTTCTTATTCACTAGAAGGGGAAGTTCCTTGATAGATTTCACCCACTTTAGGTTGATTGAAACTCCTTCCTTGGATACCATGTGTCCTAATAGCTTGCCTTGCGGCACTCTGAATACACACTTTTTTGGATTTAGGGAAACTCCAAAATCCTGGTACTTTTGAAAACTATTTCTAAGTGGTCAAAATAATCATTCTTAGATTTAGAAAACATAGTAAGATAATCTACATAGATTAGAATAAACTTATTGATTAGCTCACTAAAAGCGATGTCCATTGCCTACTAGAATTTTTCCCCTACGTTAGATAAACCAAAAGGAATTTTAGCATATGCAAATGTTCCCCACTTTTTAGTGAACGTAGTCTTGTGTGGATCCTCCTTCTTAACTTAGATATGATTGTAACTAGAGAAGTTGTCTAGCAGAGAAATTTTTTTTGATCCTACTACCATTTGTTGGATTGACTCCATAGAAGGTAGTGGATAATGATCCTTTAGGGATGCTCTATTTAGGTCTTGGAATTCCACACACAAATGGATATCTCCATTCTTCTTTTGAACCAGGACTAGATTAGATACCCAAGTACTATGCTCGATTGTGTGTTGAATAATATCAAGACCATATCCCTCTAGATCATCATAAGACCATGCCACTACTCCATATTTTTCACAAAAATTGATGAGCCTTTCTTTATCATCGTGCGAGACATCTTTCCTGACTCAAAGGTTTCTGCCATCTGAGACCCGAAGTCTACATAATCACTTCTTTTCACCATGAACTTCCATCTATCATTTCTTGCATCATCACAATCAAAAAAAATTTCAAGAGTAACCAATCCTTTCAAAAGCTTGTTGGATTTGAGTTGCATGATTTTTCCTTCATAAGCTTCTGCAATCTTTGGTTGAAGTTGATCGATAAATTCCCCCAACTATTGGATGAATGAGGTGATGTGTTCATCACTTTCAAAAACTTTCCAACTTTGATCTTTTTCAGGAATCACCGGTTGGACTATTACTTATACAAATTTTTTGTTATATATAAGGTTAGAGGCAGGATCAAACTAAGCACCAATCATGGCCAGGCTTCAAAACTCTCAAGCAGGTTCCAAACTAGATGCCGATAGGACCTCATGTGGAAATTCCTTGCCATGGAAATCCCTCAGACTAGGTTGACTACTAGTTCAAAATCTTTGAGCACCATTAATTTCTTGAAGCCCATTCACCTCCCAAGGCTTAAACCTTGAACTAATCCTTCATGTTCGGCTTCATTGTTTGAACAAGTGAATTGGAAGGGGAAAGAACTTAGTATTTTTTATCTTGTGGGGATACTAAACATATCCCCACTCTAGTGCCTACTTTACCTCTTGCTTCATCAAAGTACAACGTCTATATCTCATTTTCTTTCCCACCTTCAAACTCTTTGGCAATGTTCAAGAGCACTTGGTCTTTATCAGAAATTACACAGGTGCCCAATCTTGTAGCATGATAATTTCTGAAAGGGTCACTATCCATGTGCTCACTCAATAGAGCATCCTCTTGGTCATCTCGAACTCCGCTCACCTTCTTCTCCTCTAGTAATTCAATTCAATACATTTCTTGCTTGGTGATAGAGGTATGTTCAACTTCAAAATTGATCAGGGCTTCATTCGCTACATGTTTAGATTGCAAGGCCTTTGATTCTATCTTCATTTTAGTGTCATGCTTCATTCTAAAAATTAGATACAACCAATCCAAGGATAGGTATCTACCTACCTTTGAAGTAAATTCTTAGAATAGACAGAGACCGAACATGGGAGGAACATCTATGATCACAATATCTTGTGGCACTATGATACTAGGGTAAGAAAATAGAGTTAAAGGAAGTGTCTTGACGACACTTGTGGTTCAAATTTGTTCCCATCAATCCACATTACTCCCCTTTTCATAGGTTCATAGCCGAGTCCTAAAGATTCAACTATTTTCTTAGGCATAACTATGGTGCTAGCACCAAAATCAATCATAGCATTGTACAATAATTTCTTTCATATAATGAGAGTTAAGAAGAATAGTTGGGGCTTCAACTTATTTCTAACTTTAATAGGAGATTCTTTTGTATTGTTCATAAGGACTTTAACTAGCGGTAGCTGATTAACAACCTCTACATTGGCTAACTACTCTATTGATGTTGCACTAATCTCTTCGTAAAGCGCCTTTTGTAATAGCATTTTTTATTCTAGGATAACTAGAATGTACCATAGAGACACATTGGTAGATGATTTCTTCAATTCTTCTACCACATTAAAAGGTGTAAAACTCAGAGGTTTCGGCTTCTTGGCTCTTGTTATGATAATTTCTTTATGTGGTTGAGATGGTAGTGGGGCAGTGGAAGTGCCAAGAATCTGATCAGAAGTAGCTTTAAGTTGTAGGCTGGCTAGATGCAAAACAACTGACTCACCAATAAATCTCCTCTTTGAGTGTGTGTTATATTCAAATTGCACTTACAGTGTCTTGGATATGAATGTATCATTAGCAAACATCATTTCTTCTTCTTCCATCCATGAGAAGAGCACGTGATTAAGAGCGATGTCAGATTCTTGTTCTAGAGACACCCTTTGCATTTGTGTGGTAATAACTACACTCTCCATTTGTGGTGAGGCATATATATAACCTTTGTGGTCTAGTTTTGTGCCTTGGCTACGTTGTTTCACCACCTTTTGTTGTAAGCTACCACATGAATAGTTTTAGAGCATATGTACATTGCTGCAAGGAAAACACCACAGATTGATGTCATCAATGAGGTTATTCTACCCCACGGTTAATTCCCTACTCAAGCTTGGTGAAGTGCTCATGAGTAGAGTAGGCATTGACACCATTTGGTTGATTGTCAGGGCTGGTGAATTAGGGCAGGAACTTCCTTGGTACTGATTCTACTAATATGAGGGCCATCCACCTTGATAATTTTGATATGTAGGCTTTAGAGGCATTGATTGGTTCCACTTGAGGGTGGTTATGTCATTTTCCATAGTCCACAACATTTGTTTAAGATCACTCATTTCATCTTTAGAAGAACCGGATGTAGAGGTAACATTTCATAGCATTACTGCATATGTGTACATTGACTAGGGAGTTGCAGGGATGTTAGTTGATGCAACTTCTTGTGTGGGAATCAATATTTCAAGAAATATTAGCATGATAGGTTGAGGAGGAAATTTTCTGCAATCTATCGAATGATTCTTGGCTTTGACGGTGACACTATAAGCATCCGATAGAGTAGCTCCTCCCAAAGAATTGATCATCATAGAAATGTCAAGATTGATGGACTTCAAATAACATATGAATGCCAACCTAGGATTCGGGTGTATAGTAATAGGGATCCTCTACTAATTCATGTGGAATCATGCATTGAAGTCCATCATAGCCTCCTAGGGAGCTTGTTTTATGATACATAGTTGATAATACAATAAAGGGTGATCTTTGTCATTTGAGAACTTCTCATAGAATGGATCTCCAAGATCATTCCAAGTGTGAATAGTGCTAACTGATAGTGTTCGGTACCAATCCAATGCTTTTCCCTTAAAATACATGGTGAGAAGCCTTAGAGCTACATTTTGCACCGTGATCTCATGCACCAGACACACATCTGCCACATCTTGCAAATTTTTTGTGGGTGTTCTTGAGCCATCTCTAGTAAACTTGGGTATAGCTTTCATGGCTAAAACCAGGATAGCACCCCAAACAATGGATGCGACTAGGTCTGCTAGGGGACTTCTGACACCCCATGCCACATAATTTCTATTGGTAGCTGACAACATGGTTAGAGGAATAGGTGGTGGGAGTGGAACTATTACAAACTAATTTGTAGCCTACATTGTTCCTAGTGGAGGTACTAGTAAACTAGGGTTGCTTGTGGTTTGGGATCTAGTTATAGGTTGATGGCTCATAAACCCTTCTAAAGCACATGCTCATTTAAGCTCTATCCCACAGAGCATGCCAGAAAAAAAGAATAAACTATTGATGCCAAAATTTGACAAGGTAACAGTCTCTTATGGGAAAATCAGTTTATGGGGGACCTTTTGAGCTAAACTGAGTAACCTCTGGGTTTTTTAAGAAGTTAGTTTCTTCTATAATGGGGGTTTGGAAAGGGAAAAGGAAACAAATATAATAAAATAATTTCTAACCTAAGGCGATGTGCCAAGACTTAATGATAGGCATGATAAATCATAGATCTAAGGGCCTGATTGGTATTCGTAGTGTTCCGGAAGAGCAGAAACTAGAAATCATAGCACAAACAATCCATTCATTGACATAAGATAATATTAATATATTCTTACTGCCAAGAAGAATCATTAGACATGATCTAGATTAGCAAACTTGCATTCAATATATATAGAAGTTTTTAAATTAAATGTGTAGACAATAAAAGCACAGTTTATAGTTTAATCAAACATCATGAAAGAACATAAAGGTTGAACAATTAGCATAGTTTGAAAGTATTTCAAGCAATAAAATAAAATAGTAATAAAAGCCAAGCGTCTTTTCCTAAAAACTAGTATTCTTTCAAAATTCTAGACCCTTTTCCCTCAACAAAGAAAAGTATATATAGTAGAAAATTCCCATCGCTTCAGAGAGTAGAAATAGAAAAAAGATTTCATGATCCCTAGAAATGATGCAGAAATAAGAATATTCCTCAAGCCATTGTAACAGAAAAGATTCAAAACCAAGCATCTAGTCATTCCAAGCACAAGTGAATCTCCTAGAAATGATGACAGTGGTCTCGAAAAGTTTAAACAAACAAGTGTCACCATCCTGTGAAAATGATTATGAGATCCTGTGGCCAATCACAGCATTTGGTTCACCTAGTTCATCATTTGAAAATAATATCCCTTGAATAGGCATGTGGAAGCATTTCATTGCCTGTGTGAACCTTTATTTCTCACCATTTAAGACTTGCACCAATGCTACACATGTTGAGTGGGAAGAGCTCTATTCAAAAGTGGAGGAAACGATCATTAGTTGGGCGCAAAAGAGACATGTGGCAGCATTTTGGTGCCCGTGGTCATTATTTCATCCTCACACTGAAAGGTTTGCAAAGAGTAGACATGTAGTTGTATCTCTAGAAATTTATGTTTGATTAGGTTAGAATTGCTAAATTTAAAAATCCAAAGAGATAATGGAGTGCAAAGGAGAAGACATGAAAATAAATAAAACAAAGTTACCCAAATCTTCAATCTCCATGGCTGACCTCCATTACACCTTCTAGCTTGTTGCAAGTTGAAGAGTGCCCTCAGATTCTTCGAGCAACTTTAAGATTATGCCATGTCCTACACAAGTGGAAAATAAATAATTTATTCAAACTATTAATTTAGAGAAAATGAAAAGAGGAGCATTTAATTAAATTTATTAATTTAATTAAATGGAGAGATGAAAATTAGACCTTAAATAATTAATTTAGATTAACTATTTAATTAGGAGAGGTGGCATGGGATAGTTAAATTATTTTAATAATTGTTTAACTATGGAAGAATTAAAGGACCATGAATAGATAAATAATTTAATGTAATTATTTAACTATAGATGAAAGATGACAAAATAATTAAATAAATAATTATTTATTTAAATATTGAAGAAGAGGAATAAATTAGTGATGCAATTAGTTTATTTAATCGATCAGGATAGAATAAAGAGACATGAATTAATTAAATAATTAAAATTATTTAATTAATAGATGAAAATGGACCAAATAACATAATTAAGTATCTTAATTATGCTAGGACGAAAGTAGCGAGAAATGGAGCTTGCAAGCCTAGGTCAATTTTCAGTGTCTACATTTTTCCCCTCTTTGAAATAATGCAGCTTGTTGCATTGTGACAAAGAAAAATAAGTCAAAAATATGCCCCGGTGCAAAATAAGATGAGGAAGAATGATAAGGAGGGTTACGGTATGCACCCTCAAGAGAACAGATGGGTTCCAAGAACACGGATGTGCTCTTGAAATTGATGAGAAGACTAGAATATGAAAAGATGAAAAGAATGCCAGTGCCAAAGATATGGATGATGATATGAATGCAATGCTTATATGAGATGGGCGAGGGAAGATGAGAAAACAAAAGGAGATGCATGTTAGTAAGACGAAAAAGATCCTTCAACACATTGCCATAGGAATACTAATTCTTGCTCTTAATCATCATTGGGAAGATTATTGTGATGGCCAACAAACACCATGATATGATGTAAATCAAGGTGTGAAAGGTCATACCATCACTTGAATTAAACAGTCACAAAAAAAGATGATCATGACTCATACAAAAATGCACATTTTCCCTAGTATTTTTGTCATAACCAACCACAAGCAGAAAAAGGAAAGAAGGACAAATCATGAAATGTCGTTGCTTCTCTAAATCCTATTTCTAGGACATCCTCAAGAAACTAGCAACATGATTGCCAAAAAGGACAAAATAAAGCCAAAAACATCATCATGATACGTCTCTTCTTTTCTAAATCCCAGAGTCAGGACATCACTGAGAAACTAGTAACATGAGTGTCAAAAGACAAAAAAAATGTCATGATATGTTGTTGCTTCTCTAAATCCTATTGTCGGGATCTCGTTGAAAAAATAGTATCATGATAAAAAATCATCAAACAAGTTCCAAGTGGGTCATCCCACAATAATGGGTTACACTTTTTGGCCAAACTTGACATTGAAATCAACATTTTCAAAGAAAACTTCACTTTCTGACACTTATAGTAGGTAAACTATTAGGAATTTGAAAATGATGTAAACTAGTGATTTGTGAGATTTTTTCTGTAGATTTTAAATATATTTAAAAAAAAAAATTGGAATTAAATTTTATTTTTTTTGCGTCTCCTTTGATAACTAGTTTTTAATAGTAAACAACATTTTTTAAAAGTGATGTGTACTTCGACACACAACTTTTTTTCTACAAAGGATAAAATTTTGATTCTTTTTAATTTAGGTTGCTAACACTGGTATCTATTGGTTTCATTTTGTTTCATAATGCTTTGTTGAATTTTTTTTTTTTAATTAAGTTTTGAAGTCAAAACATTTACAATTTAGACATAGGTGCACTTCGGCACGCATAACTTTTTTGGTATGTATTGAAATTCAATTTTATTTTTTTTGTTAGAATGAGGACATAAATACCTAGAGGATATATATTTTTCAAAAAAAATTTCCTCAAATTTACTATTTTTCCACAATGATTTTTCATCGAACTTGAGGTTTGGTGAAAAACCTATGTACAGTAAAACTAAAAAATAAAATATAAAATAAAAACAAAATATATTAAATTTATAGTTGTTGGAAAGAACATTTCGATCACTACAATAATCCAACTTGGTTTATCAATTTGACTCCATTTGCACCTCCTTCTAAAGCTTCGATAGTCAAAAAAATGCATAAATTTTGAAATGGTGGAGGGGAAGGTGAAAAAAGGGGCTTCATTAGAACCCCCCTTCTAATGAAGGGGGTTCATTCGAACCCCCCTTATATAGTGCAAAAGAGGGTTCATTAGAAGGGAGGGTGGTTCATTAGAAGGGGGGAGGGTTCATTAGAAGGGGGGGTTCATTAGAAGGGGGGTGGTTCATTCGAACCCCTTTCATTAGAAGGGGTAAACCATTTTAATTTTTTTTATGAGAATTTCTAATTTTTCTTCGTTCGAAAAATTGTAACCCACTATTGTGTGTTTACCCAAGTGTTTTTGGATGCTAAGTTTTTTAATGTCGAGATGTCTAGTTTGATGTCGAGATGCTAGGGTGTCAAGGTTTTGACGATGCTAAGATGACGAGTACCAAAGATTTCCAAATTCAAGAAGGACACATCCTGAATAATGTTGATGTCAAGAGGAGAAACCCCCAAAACTCAAGAGGATCTCTCAAAATGCTAGGTGACAGTGATGATGCTTATGAAAGACATATCCTAAGGCATAAATGATAGGGGTTGTTCTCCAGAAGGACACATCTGAAAGAAAATTGATGTCAAGAGGAGTGATCCTTAAATGTCAAGAGGATTGCTCAAAATGTCAGATGACGATGATGATGCCTAGGAAGGACACATCCTAGGGCATGATTAAATGGCAGGCTACCCTTTAGATGGACACATTTGAAGAGTAAGCAAGATTTGACTAGCTTGACTAAGTTTGACTGAGATTGACCGATTTTGATATGCCAAGATGATTCCCATGTTCTGTTGACATATTGTCGAAGTTCACTTGGGTAGATTGTTTGTTCAAATTTAAAGACTATTTCATGTGTGTATGAAAATTGTGCAATGAACTCTAATGGATTGACCTAGTGCAGCCTCAAGGGTCCATCGACAGATGGCTTTGCCTAAGTCATGCACTCAGAGACCTCATAGTTCGACATGACCAAAGAATTTGTCTTGTTGACAAAATATTGAGTCATGATTTATTTTGACAAACCTAATAGGACTGACCTAATGTGTCGGGGGCTTGAAGATGAGTCGTGCCTACATAGTAAATGTGCAAAGACAACATAGTTTGACAATGACAAAGACTAAGCAAGACTTGAATTGATGTGACTGTGTTGACTGACATGACTATGTTTTGGAAGTTTTTGTGTTTTCTTCAAGACGTTTTTCAATTTTTAGGTCTTTTTTTAGGAATTTTTTTTAATGTTTAAGTCTTTTTTCAGGACATTTTCTGATTTTTAGGTCTTTTCTTTAGACATTTTATGATTTTTAGGTCTTTTTCAAGACATTTTATGATTTTTAGGTCTTTTTTTAGGACATTTTCTAATTTTTAGGTCTTTTTTCAGGACATTTTCTCATTTTTAAGTCTTATTTCTAGACATTTTCTAATTTGTAGGTCTTTTTTAAGGACATTTTCTAATTTTTAGGTCTATTTTCAAGACATTTTTTGATTTTTAGGTCTTTTTGAATGATTTAAGAGGATAACGACAAATGCATGTGACTGATGCCTACACATGAGAATCTAAGGACAAACATGATTGTGCCCTTAGTTAAGTTGAATACCAATTGACAGGTGATGACAACGTTGTTTGATGTGGGAAGGACGCATCCCAAAAGAACCTAAGGACAATGATAATTTAATGAAAGTATCAAGGTCTATAGTTGGGCCAAGAACAAAGGCAAGTAATGTGTTGGATGATGTGCTCATTGCATTTGGAATGACTTTGGTTAGGTCTAGATGGGATGATGGAGTATCCTTAGACCGTTTGATAAGGAAAAGTCAAGATAGGTGATTTACATGAAAGGGTGAGAGGTGGCATTGGTAAAGGATAAAAGACATGAGACTAAGGGAATTGTCAGATGATTTTCTAGGATTATGTCATATAGGGATAGTGATGGAAATGACAGAATAGTTTGTGACAAAAGGATTGACATGTAAATATTTTTCCCCAAAGCATGATTTATGTGTGCCAATTTTATGTCAAGACCAAGGTAGGTGGGAAAAAGGAAGGAAATGATAAGGATGAAATGGATGGATTCCAATGTTAAGAGGAAGGCGTAGGAGATGAGACGACTTACCCCCAAGTGTAAAAGTTCACATAGATGATTTATTTTACACATGATGCCTGTTTGCCAGGTTTTCATCATGGTACTTATCCAGGGCACCTGTTTGCCAGGTTTTCACCATTGGATGAAATTTTTCTCTTTACTATTTTCTTGACTTTTTTTTTTTGGTGTCACCAAGACAATTGTTTGCCAACTTTTCATCAAGGTGATGATTTTTTGATTTTTCAATTTTTTTATTTTTTTTGTATTTTTGGATAGCTTGGATGCTTTAGATGACCACTGACTATTCTAAATCCACTAACGGTGCTGATGTAGATATTGGTGCCATGATATGCCAATAATGTCCTTTCTAAAGTAGTTGTCTTGTCAGAATGATAGCGCTTGCATACAATTGATTGATGTCATCATGGTCCTTTCTGATACTAGAATTGGCCTTATCAGAATACACATATTGCGATAAAGTTCCATGAGAATCCTTGTGATAAAGAGTTGTTGCCATGATGCGATGGATTTGTGACATGGGATTTTTGGACTTTAGGCGAGATGTAGGATTATGACGGATGATGGTAGACATGGAAAGGTTTTTTTGACATTTGGATGAATCACTTTTTATTTTCCAAACTTGGTATGATGGATGATGGATTTTGGAGGGATGGAATTTGAAACAAACACCTTTAGATGCCTTGCTTAATGACCATTTTGAAGGAGGTGGACATGTGTTATATATCAGAGTCCTCTTGTATTGTGGCTCCACATTTTGATTAACTTTTTCTTTTTGGCATATTTTCTTTGCTTGATCCACTTTTCTTTGGGATCCATTTTAATTTCATTTGTCCACTTGTCTCTTTTTCTGATTCGATGGCCTTTGACATTTGATTTTTGACTTTGTAAGACTTTTGTTTTTGTTAGTTCCAAATGGAAGGTTTAAGATGTTGAGAATGGTGGTTTATGGTGTGGGTGGACAAGGTGTTGAAAACAATCTTATGACAACGATTTCTCATGGACTCTATTTTCACATTTGTATCTGACAAAGTTTCCCCCAGTATCGAGGAGGTTCCATTGGCATCATTTGATTCCCTAACTAAAGAATAGCCAAGACCTTGATGTCTGTAATTTTCTTGAAGTTGTATTGGTTCTTGAATTCCTTGCTCGTGTATGCCTAGTCCTTTGCCTTGATAATGCATGCTCTGATAGATTCTATTTGTGATGGGGTATTTATTATTTTGAAAGCAAGATGCTAACCCATCATGATGTATGTGGACACTATCACCTAGAATATTTTTTGTCTACAAGAAAGCCTACTCTGATAAAGATAGATGACCCTAGTTCATAAACTGTCTTAGCTTCACTGTCATGTTGGTCACGACATTTTTGACCAATATCTTTGGTCTGATCTTGTGACATGTTGGGTTTAGATGATTCTATCAATTCTTCCATGTTGATGTTGAAGCCATCATTATGGTCAGTGTCATGGAGTCCAATGAAGTCAACTATAGCTCGATCATTTGCAAATATGTCCATAATGGAAGACTCATGTTCTTGAAGAATATCATCTATGTGTGTCATGGAGGCAAGTGTATCAAACGTAAATTGTTATCCAAGTCAACATCATCATCCTAGTCACCTTGGCTTTTGGCACACTTAGTGAACCCAGTGTGAAGTAGAGAAAATTGTGTGTTCTTGTTTGTTTTTGCTATTTTGCAGGTTATAGCCAATAATTCATATCAAATCCCGTCACCTTATTTTGAGCATAGAAAAATGGGCTCATAAGTTATTTTTAAATTTTTTTTGAGTTTTGTAGGACTCATTCTCAACTTTCCAAAACTTTAAACGGTTTAAAATTTTGTTAAGATTCGAGAAAGTTATGGTTGTTTTAGTGATCACAACTTTTTAAGATTTAGTTATTAAGACCCGAATTTTCTTTTGTTTATAGCGTTTTTGTCTTGTATGATTTTGCAGAACATTTTCTAGGTTTTGAAGCTCTATCTCTTAGCTTTCCATAGATATCTACAATTTAAAGTTTGTTTGTTTTGAGAAAGTTATCAATATTTTTAGTTTGTTGTTTTCATTCAAGTTTTTTTTTGGGTTACTAATCTTTTGTTTGTAGCATGTGGCTTTAGAATGGGGCTCCCAAAAACTATTTCTTTTGGAGCAACAAAAAAATTGAGCTCTTAATTTTAGTGAGATGGGGTTACTTTTTCTTAGTTTAGTTTGGTCTTAGTTTTTAGTGAGATGTAGTTTTGCAGCTCTGTTAGTTGAAGACATGACCAAAGACTTTGTCTCGTTCACCAATGTGAGATGGGGTTAGAAATCAAATAAATAGATAAAGTGATAGCCAACACCTCTAAACTATTAACCCACATCCAAACAAGAGAAAACAAAGTAAGAATAAGGAAAATAAAACATTAAATTAAAATACTCCCCATGCTTGAACTTGAATCACTTCGCTTGCTCTCCTATTTCTCCTTTTGCAAATATGTCCTCAGATTTGTAGTGTAACTTGTGCAAATACCTACAAATTGTAAGTAGAAAGTTGAAGAAAAATAGTGTTAAGCTGAAAATGGAGAAGGTTGATGTGTATAGAACCATTCTAGCACTCGTCCTACAAGGCTTTTAGGAAATAGTCGCATTAGATATGTGTGGTCATGAGCAATATCCACACAACTTGTTACGAACTCTCTGATGTGGTCAAGTGGATTTGTTTTACCCTTGTACTTGTTGAAGTTTGGAGCCACATAACCATGTGGAAAAGGTGGCATGTACAAAGTTGTATCAAAAGGATATGGACATAAGTCGTATGGCATTCGTGTCTTCTTGTCAGAGGTTTTCATATTTTCCATCTATTCTGGAAGGTTATCCACCTTTTCTAGCAAGGCATGTATAATGAGATCATTGGTTGTCTAAAAGTATGGTATGTTCTGATTAGGTGTTTTCTAATATTGCCAGTTGTGAGTGGGAATTTGTTGTTGAGTATGAATCTGGGATGAGTATGTGGGAATATATAACCCTGCCATGTTTGTCTGTATTTGAGGTCCTTGATTTATTTGATGTCCAAAGGTATGCATTTTTTGTGTCATTTGAGTTCCTTGTCCTTGTTGAAATAATTTTCCATGTGGTATGGTACCATTTGGTCCTTGAAAGTGTCCATGTGGTATATGTGTATTGTGCCCTTGTCCATGTGGGATGTTCATTTGTGATGATGTGTTAATGTTGTGTTGAGGGCCTTGAATGAAAACATGTCGTGAGTTTTGTCCAAAGGGATTAAATAAGGTTCCACCATAAGGATGTGATGAAGATGCCCTCATTGTCATAGATGAAGAGCTAACCATAGGATTTGAAGAAGTGGTTCCTACTGATGTGGACACAAAGGTGGCTCCTATCATTTATGAATATGATGTGGATGTTGTAGGCATGGTTTGTGAAAAGGTAGCTCCTATCACGGGAACATTGTAGGCATGGCCATAGTAGATGTTCCTCCAGTAGATGTTGCATTGGTTGAAGAGGAGGTGTTTCTCTTTATGGTGCCACTAGATGTGGCATAAATGGTGGTAGTGGCTACTTGCGTAGTAATGACAATGTTATTGGTCGAGGTATTGTTCATGTCATGCTAGGATGTTGTGTTTTGTGTCATATTATTAGGAGAGACAGGCCATATTATTAGGAGAGACAAGTGGAAAATAAATAATTTATTCATAAACCACACCATAAACCATCATTCTCAACATCTTAAACCCTCTCTTTGGAACCAACAAAAACAAAAGTCTTACAAAGTCAAAAATCAAATGTCAAAGGCCATCAAATTAGACAAAAAGACAAGTGGACAAATGAAATTAAAATGGATCCCAAAGAAAAGTGGATGAAGCAAAGAAAATATGTCAAAAGAAAAATTTAATCAAAATGTGGAGCCACAAGACAAGAGGACTCCTGCATATCATAAATGTCCACCTCCTTCAAAATGGCCATCAAACAAGGCATTTAAAATTGTTGGTTCCATTCGCCATCCCTCCAAAATCCGTCATCCATCATACCAAGTTTGGAAAATAAAAAGTGATTCATCCAAACATCCAAACAATCCTTCCACGTCTACCATCAATTGTCATACTCCTACATTTCTGCTAAAGTCTAAAAATCCCATGTCACAAATCTGTCACATCTTGGCAACAACTCTTTATCATAAGGACTCTCATGGCACTCTATCACAATGTGCTTATTTTGATAAGGCCAACTCTAGTATTGAAAAGGATCATGATGACATCAATCAATTGTATGAAGCGCTATGATCCTGACAAGGCAACTACTTCAAAAAGGTCATTATTGGCATATCATGGCACCAATCTCTACATCTACACTGTCAGTAGCTCCAAAATAATCAATGGTTAGTTAAGGCATCAAGGTCATCCTAAAATACAAAAAAATAAAAATGTAAAATGTAAAAAAATCGTCACCTTGATGAAAACCTGGCAAACAGGCATCTTGGTGACACCAAAAAAAAAAATCAAAAAAGTCAAGAAAATATTAAAGAGAAAAAATTTCATCCAATGGTGAAAACCTGGCAAATAGGTGCCTTGGATAAGTACCATGATGAAAAACTGGAAAATAGGCATCATGTGTAAACTAAATCATCTATGTGAACTCTTACACTTGGGGGCAAGTCGTCTCATCTCCTATGCCTTCATCTTAACATTTACACCCATCCATTTCATCCATATCATTTTTTTCCATTTTCCCACCTACCTTGGTCTTGACATAAAATTGGCACACATAAATCATGCTTTGGGAAGAACTCTTGACATACCAATCCTTTTGTCCCAAACTATTCTATAGCTTCCATCATTATCCTTATGTGACATATTCCTTGAAAATCATATGACAATTCCTTTAGTCTAATGTCTGCTATCCTTTACCAAGGCCACCTATTAGTCTTTCATGTCTATGACCTATCTTGGTTTTCCCTTGTCAATTGTCTAAGGATACTTCATCATCCCTTCTAGTCCTTACCAGGTCATTCCAAATGCAACAAGTTTCATCCATATGAGCACATTATCTAAAACATTACTTGAATTTGTTCCTGTCCTGGCTGCAAACCTCTATACTTTTGTCACATGATCATCATCCTCACGTTGTTTTGGGATGCGTCCTTCCCACATCAAACAATGTTGTCATCACCTGTCAATTGGAATTTAGCTTGACTAGGAGCACAATCATGTTTGTCATTGGATTCTCATGTGTAGGCATTATTCATGCATTTTTTTATCCTCTTAAACTATTCGAAAAGATAAAAACATCAAAAAATGTCCTAAAAAAAGACCTAAAAATAAAAAAAATGTCCTAAAAAAGACCTAAAAATTGAAAAATGTCTTGAAAACCTAAAAATTGAAAAATGTCTTGAAGAAAGACCTAAAAATCATAAAATGTCCTAAAATACCTAAAAATCAAAAAATGTCCTTAAAAAAGACCTAAAAATCAGAAAACGTCCTAAAAAAAGACCTAAAAATCAAAAAAATGTCCTGAAAAAAGACCTAAAAATAAAAAAATGTCTTGAAGAAAATAGAAAATTTCCAAAACATAGTCATGTTAGTCAACACTATCACATCAATTCAAGTCTTGATTAGTCTTTGTCATTATCGAACTACATTGTCTTTGCGCATTTGGTATGTAGGCAAGGCTCGTCTTCGAGCCCCCGAGACATTAGGTCAGTCCTATTAGGTTTGTCAGAATAAATCATGAGTCAATCTTTTGTCAACAAGACAAAGTCTTTGGTCATGTCAAACTACGAGGTCTTTGAGTAGATGACGTAGGCAAGGCCATCTGTCGATGGGCCCCCAACGTTGCACTAGGTCAGTCCATTAGGGTTCATTGCATAGTTTTCGCACACACATGACATAGTCTTTAAATTTGAACGAACAATCTGCCCAAGTGAACTTCAACAATCTATCAATGAAACATGACAATCATCTTGGCATATCAAAATTGGTCAATCTCAACCAAACTTATTCAAGCCAGTCAAATCTTGCTTACTCTTTAGATGTGTCCCTCTAAAGGGTAGCCCATCATTTAATCATGCCCTACGATGTGTCCTTCCTAGGCATCGTCATTGTCATCCGACATTTTGAGCAATCCTCTCGACATTTAAGGATCACTCCTCTTGACATCAATGTTCTTTTAGATGTGTCCTTCTAAAGAACAACCCCTATCATTTATGCCTTAGGATGTGTCCTTCCTAGGCATCATCATTGTCACCTAGAATCTTGAGGGATCCTCTTGACTTTTGGGGGTTTCTCCTCTTGACATCAACATTATTAAGGATGTATCCTTCCCAAATTTGGAAATCTTCGGCAGTCGTCATCTTAGCATCGTCAAAACCTTGACACCCTGGCATCTCGACATCAAACTAGACATCTCTACATTAAAACACTTGGCAAACACTTGGCACTTGTCTGTTGATTTTTCATCATGTTACTCATTTTTTAGTGAGATCTCGACAACAAGATTTAGAGTAGTGATGTATCATGATGTTTGTCTTGTCTTTTGACACTCATGTTACTAGTTTCTCAACAATGTCCTGACTCTGGGATTTAGAAAAGTAGTGATGTATCATGATGATGGTTTTGGGCTTTATTTTTTCCTTTTTGGCAATCATGTTGCTAGTTTCTCAAGGATGTCCTAGAAACAGGATTTAGAGAAGCAACGACATTTCATGATTTGTCCATCTTGTCTTTTTCTGCTTGTGGTTGGTTATGACAAAAAGACTAGGTCAAATGTTCCTTTTTGTATGAGTCATGATCATCCTTGTTTGTGACTGTTTAATTCAAGTGATGGTATGACCTTACACACCTTGATTTATGTCATATCATGGTGTTTGTTGGTCATCACGACAATCTACCCAATGATGATTAAGAGCAACAATTAGTAGTCCTATGGCAATGTGTTGAAGGATATTTTTCATCTTACTAACATGCGTCTGCTTCTATATTTTCATCTTCCCTCACCCATCTCATATAGGCATTGCATCCATATCATCATCCATATCTTTGGCACTGACATTTTTTTTATCTCTTCTTATTCTAGTCTTCTCATCAATTTCAAGAGCACACCCATGTTCTTGGAACCCGTCTGTCCTCTCAAGGGGGCATACCATAACCCACCTTCTCATTCTTTGTCATCTTATTTTGCACTGGGGCATGACTTTGACTTATTTTTCTTTGTCACAATATGACAGGTTGAATTATGACAAAGGGGGGCAAAATGTAGACACATAAAAATGTCATAAGCCTTTGAGTGTCATTTTTCTTCATCCTGGTCCTCCGATAATTGAATAATTTTATTAATGCTATTAGATTTCCACAATCCATAGTGCTGAAGATTGTTAATTTCTGGATTTTTGATTGTGTTAGAGCTTTTTTCATCTATTAATTATGTTTGAATAATTTTAGTTATTCAATTATGTTTGATTATATTCCTCTATTAATTAAATAATTTTTAATAATTATTTAATTAATTCACTTTCTAATATTTATTCTATCCTGATTGATTAAATAAACTAATTGCATCACTAATTTCTTCCTCTTCTTCAATAGTTAAATAAATTATTATTTATTTAATTATTTTGTCATCTTTCATCTATAGTTAAATAATCACCATTAATTATTTATCTATTCATGGTCCTTTAATTCTTCCATAGTTAAATAATTATTAAAATCATTTAACTATCCCATGCCACCTCTCCTAATTAAATAGTTAATCTAAATTAATTATTTAAGGTCTAATTTTCATCTCTCCATTTAATTAAATTAATAAATTTAATTAAATGCTCCTCTTTTCATTTCCTCCATTTTCAAATAAATAATTTGAATAAATTATTTATTTTCCATTTGTCCATTTCCTCCATTTTTGAATAAATAATTTAAAATAAATTATTTATGCACCACTTGGTCAAAGATGGCCTTTCATAATCCCCTATCATAACATTCATTGTTGTCATAGCCTGCATGTCTTGCATGTCTGTCATAGCTGTCAGGCATCATAGCCGTCAGTGCCATAGTTTTTGCCATGCATGGCATATTCTTGGTGCATCAATTCTGGACCATTGATTCAACCTTCAATCTCATCCATCCATTCAAAATTTGAATTCATTTGGTCTTCTTCCTCTTCTCTCCTCTATTTTCAAATAAATTATTTATTTTCCACTTGTCCATCTCCTTTTCTCCATTTCTCTACTTC
The DNA here is from genome assembly GCA_007258455.2 of Sequoia sempervirens. Taxonomy (NCBI): domain Eukaryota; kingdom Viridiplantae; phylum Streptophyta; class Pinopsida; order Cupressales; family Cupressaceae; genus Sequoia; species Sequoia sempervirens. The sequence goes on along the minus strand of VDFB02325927.1, from coordinate 253,770 downwards.
ATGTCGGATTCACCAAATGTATCTCTATAAATTTATGTTTGATTAGGTTAGAATTGCTAATTTTAAAAATCTAAAGAGATAATGGAGTGCAAAGGAGAAGACATAGAAACAAATAAAACAAAGTTACCCAAATCTTCAATCTCCATGGCTAACCTACATTACACCTTCTAGCTTGTTGCAAGTTGAAGAGTGCCCTTAGATTCTTTGAGCAACTTTAAGATTATGCCATGTCCTACACAAGTGTTGAAGGATTTTACTATGCAAAGATGACTCTAAGTGCCTAAGAGAAGTTCTAAGTATGCATGAGAATGTCTTGTGAATATGAAGATCAAAAGTTTGCCTCAATGCTTGAGAGAGAGAGAGAGAGGAAGAAGAAGAAGAAGACCAAATGAATTCAAAATTTCCATTTTATAAGAAAAGGAAAATTTGAATGGACAGATGAGATTGAAGGTTGAATCGACGGTCCATAATTAATGCACCAAGAATATGCTATTCTTAGAGGAATCATGACAAGAAGACATGCAAAGACATGCAGGCCATGACAAACATGCAGGCTAGGACAGGCATGCAAGCACATGCAGGGACATGCAGGCTATGACAAGAAATGAATGTTATGACAGGGGATTATGACAGGGTATCATTGACCAAGTAGTGCATAAATAATTTATTTTAAATAATTTATTTGAAAATGGAGGAAATGGACAAGTGGAAAATAAATTATTTATTTGGAGAAAATAAAAAGAGGAGCATTTAATTAAATTTATTAATTTAATTAAATGGAGAGATGAAAATTAGACCTTAAATAATTAATTTAGATTAACTATTTAATTAGGAGAGGTGGCATGGGATAGTTAAATTTTAATAATTGTTTAACTAGGGAGAATTAAAGAACCATGAATAGATAAATAATTAATGGTAATTATTTAACTATAGATGAAAGATGACAAAATAATTAAATAAATAATAATTTATTTAACTATTGAAGAAGAGGAAGAAATTAGTGATGCAATTAGTTTATTTAATTGATTAGGATAGAATAAAGAGACATGAATTAATTAAATAATTAAAATTGTTTAATTAATAGATAAAAATGGACCAGATAACATAATTAAGTATCTTAATTATGCTAGGACGAAAGTGGTGAGAAATGGAGCTTGCAGGCCTAGGTCAATTTTTAGTATCTACAGTAGAAAGGGTGCACCGTAGACAACAATTGTGGGGCCCACCAAATTCTTTGGGAATGAGAGCTTCGTGGAACCTAAGCGAAGCCCAATAAGGAAGCAAAAAGGAATGATAAAAAATGGCCCGTAGCTACAACACCTGGAGGTATAGCAAGGATTCCTAAGATGCGAAAGGAAGAGAAAACCCTCAAGGTGCGTAGAGCAGACACATGGAGGGGAAAAGTAGACTTTGATAAAAGACTAAGTGGATTTCTTGTGATGCATGGGCCGATACATAGAGGAAAATACACTGGAAGCGAGCTCGTTGAATATTTATTAATAGGTAACTAGGGAAAAAGTGTGTATAAATATGTGATTTTCACCTCATTTTACATTTCCTCACTCATTCAAGCATTTAATCTCATATTTCAAGCATTAAATCATTCTACAACATCAATTCAAGAACTATTCAAGCACTTTGAAGCAACCATTGACATTACTTCATGTTTACATCATTAAGGGGTTGGTAAGTTAATAGCAATTGCATGTTGTTAGTTTATCATTCCTTTGTATTTCATTACTTTATTGAAGGTTTGATTACCAAAAATGGGGTTTGACTAAGGCAAATGCCTATTCCCTAACCTTGAACCATTTTTCCCTATTGCATTTTTGTTTACAAACCTAGGTATGCAGATTTGACAAGATTTTTTGTGTTGAAGGATGATTTACAAGTCAACTAGGTGCTTCAAGTCAACTTAATTCTATTTCAAGCTTGGAGAAGGTTTTTTGTCCATTTTTTGTAGAATTGATTTTAGCAACTCGACAAGTAGTGATTTCTAGATCTGGTGTTGTACAGTTGTCTCATAATTTTTCATAAATTTGGGAGAGGACTAATTCACCACGTATGGTGAATGCTTCCCACCTTAGGACTGAAAATCTGATTTTTTTTAGATTCTAGATCCCAATAGACATAAACTTGCTTCCGACAGTTTTTCACCAAGAGGAGGAATAATTTTCCACCCTAGGCGAATGAGTCCCACTTTGAAAAATTAGTAATTTCCACCAGAATTTAGAACATTCTAGATTCATCACAATTCATCTAGGTGTACTTGGATTCATCCTGTTTCTTTTTGTTCTACATAATTTTTTCATTTACTTCATTATTTTTATATCATAGTGTGTTTTCAAACATAACTTTAATTTCACTTTTGCATTCATTTTCATTCATTTATATCATTCAATTACATATAGTTAACTTCATTTAGGTTATAAAACATCACACATGGCATTTTTTTAATGAACTAGTTATCATTTTTGGCCTAATTCTCTCCTTTTAGGTCAAAAACCCTAGAAGAGTTAGAGTAGTCCTAAGAGCCAAAAATCTATGGTTTAGGAAGATTAGGGGAAGATTCTATTTTATTTTTGGTTTTTTCTAAGGTATCGTTCTCTTTTTTCATATTATATACACTACTAGGAGAGCTTGTAATATGTTCATCCAAGTTGGAGGTTTGCAAGGTAGCTTCATCACAATTGGGAGAGGCATCAAGAGAAGGACCATTATGATTTTCAAATCTAGATTTTCCCAAATGGTAGGAGCATTAGGGAAGGGAGGATCAAGGGTGTCATGATTCTTAATATGGAAATCTTCTAACACCAACCTATCCTCTTTTCATTGAGGATGGATTTTAGGAGATGAACAAGATTGATTGCCATTACCATGGAGACTAGGTAAGCTTATGTTTAGGAATGTGTCTATGATCTCATGTTTTTGTTGTCTAACATTTTCCTAAGCGGAACAAGGAGATGGAAAATTGAGACCCTCAAGACTTGTAACTTCTTGCACCAACATACCTTCATCACTAATAGGAGAGGTATCGGGAGAAGGACAAGTATGTGTGTTATGATTGTCTGCATTTCCATTCACACCAATGGGTAAATGTAATGGTGTTGTTAGGACTAACATGTTCCTCATTGTTGTAATAAAAATAAAACTCATAAAAGGGGATGTTATGTTTATAAAATCCATGTTTAATCAAATCAAAGGCACATCTAAAGAACATGTTATGCAAAAGTAAATAAAGTGCAATGTAATTTTAAGATGTAAAACAAAGTAAAATTACTTATTACAGTATGCAATAGTCTAAAAAATGAAATGTGGGAGATGTAAATGTGAAACTAAAAAATGCATGAAATGAGCTAATTTAAGTGAGATCTAAGTGAAATGCATGTTACATAAATGAAACTAACTAATCTAGGCAGGTTAAGGAACCAAACAAAAGATTAAAAACAAAGTTTTTAGTTTTGTAAAATGTAGTTTTAGGGGTCAAAAGAGATTAATTCGCCTAGGGTAGAAAATGAGTCCCAATATGGACTTTTTTCAAAAATTTCAAACAATTTTGAGGGATTTTTAATTTTTCTAAGTGCTATCATGTAGGCCTAAGTGGAAAATGTAGAATTTGAGAAAATCTAAATAAATTTAGATGCCAATAATGGAACCTAAATACACATTTTATGAATGCAAAATTTAACACCTAGCATGCAAATAAATCATGCCAATCCTAATGCAAGGTAAATTCAAGCTAGATCTATGATGAATGACTCAAAATTAGTCAAGAAAGTAGTCAAAAATCATGTTCACCAAAATGAATAGTAGATTTTGAATGCTAGGTCTCTTTTGTTTAATTAGGATCTTTCACCTAATGAAAAGAGATAGATCCCACAACCAAAATCTATGTGGTTCACTCAAATTATGCATTGTATGATGCTATTTAGACTAAATGGAATAATCTAGATGTAGCTAATTGATAAAATTGATGGATTAAGAATGTAAAACTTTTGAAATGCAACTTTTTTGAAAACACATTGTGTTATGTAGAAATGAACTAGAAATGAACAAAACTAAAAGTGTGCACCTGAGATGTTTAAGGAGGTTGGAAATGACATTTGAAATGCTAATGATGTTGGTTTTCAACCTTGGTGGGACTCATTTGCCATTTTGGGAAAATTAGTCCTATTTTGAAAAACTGAGTTGGAACCTGTTTTTGACAAAAGGGTATCTAAAAATGCAGAAAAATCAAAATTGACCTTTGAGTGGGACTCATTCACCACCCATGGTGAATGATTCCATTTTTAATTTTTTAATCTTCCTAAATGGAATCTGGAGCTTCCGATCTACACTTTGATTCTCTACATGTGTCCGCTTCCAAAACTCTAATTTACATGTTAGGGTATGTGCAAGATCATGATGGGCCAAAAAGTGGTAATATGATGGGTATGTGGCTAACAAATTTTTGTTTACCAAAAATTGATGAAATGAAAAGGGTTTTTAAAGAATATTTTCAACTTTCCATCAATATAAATTATGCTTTTCTTTGAATTTAATAAGTAATTATTATTCAATTTCTATTTGAATTATGACTAAAGTCCTAATTGATAGGATGATTGAAAAAAATCTATAGCTTTCAAAAAATATTAGATTTTTTGAATCCAAAACATGCGTCACATTCTATGCTTCACACACTATAGGATTAAAAAAAGAAAAAATATATTTCACAAATTTTTGACCAAGTTAAGGTGGTCAGACATGGGCAGGTGCATGAAGTTGGGTTACACTTTTGTTTCCAACTCCAAAAAAAAGTTGAAAATGACATAACACGAGCGTGTTATAACACGCTCACATTATGTCATTTTAAAAGCAAAAAAAAAAATGAAAGCTATTCATTTTCTCTTGTCTATTTTTCTGCTCTGCCCACTGCCAAAAACCTTACTTTCACACTTGCATTCTAGGAGGAGGAATTCTACAAAATTCATCAACAATAGTTTTTTTCCTCTGCAAAGATGGTGCCACGATGACGAAGAGGTGCAAGAGGTAAGTATTGTTTTCTATTTATTTTGAATTTCTTGGTTTCAAATTTATTTTGTTTGTTTTAGGTTTGATTTGATTTTTTTTTTAAATGTGTAGGAGATGCAAATGATCTTGCAAATCCTCAAAATCCTCAACAAGAAGAATAGGAAAATCCTCCTTAACAAAATAAACCTCTCCCACCAATCACTCAACACCCTCTTGGCACTCAATTTTTTTTTTGTGAAATTGAGAACAACAAAAAACAAATTGAGGATCTTATCAGTAGGTTGAGTGATCCAAATGCTTCAACCGAAAAAAGAATAACACTAGCAAATTCAATGAAAGAGATGTTAAAAAATGTAGATTCAATAACCCAACAAATAATGGGATGGCAAGATAGGAGGTAGGCAGCTAGGGCATATTATGCATATAAACTATCATATAAACAAGTAAAAGATTTAAAATTTACTAAAGGTGATTTGTGCTCTTTATTCATTAACCCTAGAAAAAATAAAAAATATTAGCCTCAATATGAAGAGGTTTCATATTCATTGGTGCTACCACCAAGAGATTAGGAGCCATTTTTATGATAGGTGGTACTTGGTCTTTGATTACCCATTGTGCAACAATTGTGAATTCCCCAAATATTTTCTTAGGAAACTATATAGTGAGTTTGGATTGAACCAAATCCCAAATTATTTTGATATGAGGGAGTTCCAAGGGAGAGGTGGGGGGTCAACTTTGGATAGGCCCGATGCACAGCCAAATCCTGTGTGTAAAGGGAGATGACCTCTTGCTAAGCCACCTCTTGAAAACATTGTTATGCCTACAGTTGCAAAGGAGAGTGCCAACATAGAGACATTATAGGGAATCAACACTTTGATTTGGAGTGTCATCCATCATACTAACCATATTGTATAGTGCCATCTAGGGGAGTCTTTGGGTGGTGGCCTTCAAAGCCATGTGTGTCAATCTTGTGGGGCGACTTGTTCATATGACACCACTAGCACTCAGGAGGCTACTACACAAGATCTGTATGCTACTACGGGGATGGAGAGGACAACTAACATTTTGCATCATGCATATGGAATTGATAGTCAGGTAAAATTCAGCATGTTCATTGAATTTAATTTATTAAATTTGAATTATGAAATGAAAGATTAACTACTTTAGTTTTATTATTTTAATAAAATTACAAGGTCACAGTGTTGAGACTAGATACATCGGTCCTCCACCTACTTGTTTCTATAGTATACCTATCAGTGGGGTATGTAACTAGTAAAAAATTATAAATTTATTACATGTTAATAGCATTGCTTTATGAATGGTATTTTAATACATGCAATTTTGGATGTTGAATGGGCTAATATTGGTGGTTTCAAGCAAAAACCTCCTAGTGCCAGTGGATTTACTCAAACATACACGAAGGTAATATAATAAAGACAACTTAACTAATAAATTCTACTTAATACATTTGTGTAATTTATATTCATATTGTTGGTTATGCTGCATAACACATCATTCAAACTCAAAGCATTAATTCAAATTCTATAACTAATAACTAGATGTTGATAGATGAAAAAATTTGAACTATACAATATAGTTGTTTAGAAAGTCAAAATAAGCAGCGCGATGCAATTACTTCACATGGAGGTATGTGCTTGCAAAGGTGCACCAACACGAAAAACTATGGGTGCTTGGAAAAAATCTATGAAACCATAATAGTAAGCAATAGCATAGACAACATAGTTAGCAATGCAGAGCATGATATCAAAACACTCAATCATCAGGGTACATCTGATGTAGAGCATCCAACAGACACCATCAACATCACTTCTTCAAGGGATTTCAATCCCAAATAGAATTGGGAGAAGATCAAATATAATTTCATCATAAATCTACTTTTCATTCAACCAAAATCCACTCAAATTCTCTTAGCAATTCCATAGGATATCATTCATCATTCAACTAATCAGTATTCTAATTGACTCATTCAAAGCAAAAATCATATTAAAGAAAACTTTGACTTAATCAATTAGATTCACATCATTCTCAACCACCATAAAAACAACATAAACCTAATTATTGGCACTTGAACAATTCATCCTTTCATTTATTCACCAAGGAAACAAATCAACTAAACCATACCTCACTATTATTTGTCCATTATCAAGCACTGTACTCACCATATTTTGACTACAATAGTCTATTTATAGGTTACAAACTCTTGCTACAACATAATCTTGATTATCATCTTGTGGTTAATCACCAATTTTCTCAAAAGGCTTCATAATACTCACCCATACAACCATAAAAGTCACCAAACCTGTCTTATACACCTTAATGAAATTTAGTAACATCAATCATATCATTAGTTTGATAGTAACCAAGTACTCAATATCATCATTTCCACTGTTTAAACAAATGTCTTTGTTTTGATTAGACAATATCATATTCCTCTAGTAGTCTGTCAACCATTGAATCAGGTAGTTACATTCCTATGTCAAAGCTTATTAAAAAAATCAATTCACATTTAGAAACACTTTCCAACACATCACAACATATCAAAGTTCTTAGACATTTGACATAAAGAAAATCATCATATTTCATACTATCCTCTCAAGAAAGGCTCATAGATTAGGCCTGTTTTACACAAGAGACCCCTTCAAAACCATTCCAAATCACTCAAAACCTCACAATAGTCTTCACACATGTCTTATAACTCAATATTTCACCATTTATAGGGATTGAAAACCATGAAAATGTTCTAATCCAATAAACCCTCATTTATAGGGTGTAAAAGCACAAATCAAGTAGGTTTTATGAAAAATACTCTTGCAAACCTCTATTTCTCTATCCACCACCTAGAACATGATTTTTTATGTCTTACAAGACCTTCTACATTGTTTCCAAGCCTTTTCAAGCTTTATTTATTCATGACCCATGACTATAGCATCACTTTGTGTAGGAAAATCCTTCATTTTCCAGTTTAGCAACAACTCTACCATGGTATTCTTGCTTTTCCCTAAACTTACAATCATAAAAACATGAAAAAACTCCTAAAATTAACCAACTCCACCAATTTACTTGAGCTACATTGGTGGAGTAGTGAAGAAAAACCCTATTGGACTCTCAAACTTGCTTCTAAAAGGACTCTGTCGGGCACTGAAAAATGCCTCTTATTCTTTTGTTTCCTAAAACTAACCAAGTCCAACTCTTGAAATTGGAAAATAACTCCTCTTTACATGTATTCACTCTATGATTTAACTTTGGGTGTTCCTAAATTACCAACACAAGAAAACAAAACAATGGAGTAATGTTGCAAAATCCGAAACAGGGAATTTTTATTTCAAAATCTAATTACAAGAACACAAACTTATGCTTTTTCTCACCTTTACATGCCTTTTAAAGATATTTCCTTTTCCATAACTATCTTTACATCAGTTGAAACTACCCCTTTTAACCCTTAATATGCATGATTTCCTTATTTCTATTAATTTAACAACTTTTAACAATATTACATTATTGCATTGTTTGCATTTTCCAACTTTGATCACCTAGAACTTACCCATAACCTTAAATACATTGAAATAAGAATTCATATGACCTTGAACATGCTTTACATAATTTTTCCATGACCTTTTGTGATTGACTGAATATGAATTTGAACACTCATCCTTTTCACAAAATTGAAAAGTATTTGATGACCTAGGTGCTCCTACACCAACATTTGACCCAATTGAATCAGGAGAAGATAAAATTGAATAAGCAACTAAAATTCTTTCTCTTTTCATCAAAAACCACTCTTTTTCATTTGCAAACCACAAGGAAACAACAAGCCAACTCATTTTAATTCTTCTTCTTATCATCCTCAAGCTTCAAACATCTTATTTATCAACAAAAATGATTGATCCGTGCACAAGAAACCTAATTAGAGTCACTAAAAAATCCACTCTTTCATCATTCACCAAGGTACCCTTCCACACAATTTTATTTACCTAGGAAAAATAACCAAAAACCAATATTTCATGTTGCAACCTATATCCATCAGATTCTAACACACCTTTGTCATCATCAATTTATCTGAATTCAAAGCAAAAACCTAATAAAGAGCTTTGAATCTTTCAATTCCTTAAATAATTAACCAAATTTTCACTTTTACTACTAGTTCCTCAAGACCAAGATACTACATTTAACCATTTACACCTCAATCATTTCATTTGACTTCCAAGACATTACTCACATCATGTTTATTGACTAAGCTTATTTTATGCACAAATCAAGCCCTACAAAGGAGGGTTTATTGCATAAGGTACTTACAAACCTTAAATACTCCTGCCACCACCACAAACACCATGGAAATAGCCTACATAAGATTTAGAAATTATGAAAAGTGGTAGGAGAGGAAAACTCACAATCACAAATGGAAAAGTCACTCCACTAAATGCTTCTCTCAAATACTCTTATGACGAATCCTAAACTCCACTATTCTTTAAGAGATCAACTCCACACACCAAGGGTTCACAACTCAAACCACTCAAAAATATTGAAAACATTTGGATCATGTCTCATTAAGTCAAAACAAGGTTTAAGACTCTCTAGCATTTAGGTTTAAACAAACACCCATCACTATGGTGACTTAGACCTCACTCTCTCTTAAGGCTTGCAACCCTTGCCTGATAGGATAGTCAGAATAAAAAACACAAGGAATACTATTAAGACACCAAACCTATGGATTGAGACCCCTAATATGGATCCCTACAAGGTTCCAAAACCCTTGACTATCAAAACATCACTCACAATGGCCATTTCTACCGCTACTCCAAAAGGCCTAATTCACAGACCTACACCTAGTTATTGACTATCTAGGCTCTCCCCTTCACCCCAAAGCTAAAATTCAGACTCCTACAGGTTCTCAACACCTGTTTCCACCATTATTAAGTTCCTCTTAAATATATTCTTCAAAATCAAGCAAAAAATTAGTTTTTTTGCTTGTCAATTATGCTTGCCACATAGAGATGTCAAGCCAAAATTCATGCACAACTTCCAACAATGAGCCTGCCATTCTCCAAAACATTAAGGAAATGATAGTACAGCCTTATACCTTCCATCCCACTGAGATTTAACAATTTTACAATGTGGGAATGGAAGAAATATACATTTTTCACCAAAAACCCTGATTTTAAGGGTTTTCGGACCACCCGATAGAGAAATTGGAATATCTCCCTCGATACTCAATGAAATATCACCACTCAAATTCCAGAGGAAATATTATTCAATTACCTATCTAACCATTATGAGCTTGGATCATGAAAGTGAACATACAGTTCGTACCAAGTATGGGATCAACAAATTCTTCAGAAAAAAAAAAAACAAACTTCTTATTGAAACTTCTTCAAAATATCAACATCAACCTTACCTCAACCAAGAGAGGGATATTTGAAGTCTTACAAACTCCATCAAGCTTCTTGTAACTATCTTTTGAAAAGAGAGACATTGGAAAGCAACTAATCTCATGCTTTGACTTCTAATTGCCTAGTTAAGGCAATGTGAGCAACTTCTACCAACTCGACAACAAAAAGCCTTCCAAAATGTCTCAAAGGAATTTAAAACCTTGTAAAAAAGTAAGGTGATTCTCCTTAGGTGTCTAGATACAACAAGGAAACCTTTTTCCTTATTTTTCCAAGATGCACTAGATTTACAAAGGAGGATGGGGACCTTGTTGTACAAAGAAGTTGGTCACCAAGACCAAACACTCAACCGAAAACCTAGAAGACCTAATAAAAAGCATTGAAATGGTCCATAAGACCTTATTCCATCCATAAACCAATTAAAAACACATGAAAAATTATTATAGGTCCCTTAGACCCATGGGTGCTCCTATACCATTCTCCCAAGCGAGAAAAAGATCTCAAGTCCTCTTTGAGATCGGGTCTTCTACAGTAGTTCCATGATGTTTAATATAATTTTCTAACATCCAAGTTTCATCCTTTTCAAGCAAACCTTGCCATTTGATCAGGTATTCCTTGTAACCTTCCTTCTAGTCTTCTTTGTCTCCTTCGTGTCTAGGATGCATTCAAGATTCATAGGTTGGATGGGGGGTAGTTCCTTCACCCAATCTTCATCCTCCATTGCTGTTGTACCTACTCCATTGCCTGCATTCACAGAAGCTTTGAAAGGATACAATTTAGAAATGTTGAAGATAGGAGAGATTGCCACCCCAAGAGGTAGCTCTATTTCATAAGCATTTTGGAAAAACTTGTGGACCACCTTGCAATCTCCTATCTTTTTCATCATGATTTTGGTATACTTTCCTTTTGGAAGTCTCTCCTTCTTCAAGTGTGCCATCACCAAGTCTCCAACCTTGAATTGGAAATTCCTCTTCTTTAAATTTTAATTTTCCTTATACTTTTCAACATTCTTTTGAAGGGATGCCTTCACTTGCTGATGAATATCCCTAATTGTAAGAGAAAATTCCTCACCTTGAGTACTTCTCTTAGAAAATCCTTGTAGATATCTTAGTTCATAGGCCCCTCTAGGGTGCGTGCCATAGACTACTTCAAAAGGGATTCTACCAATGCTCCTATTCATGGAATCATTATATGAAAATTCATCTTGAGGTAAAATCAGATCCCAAGCTTGTCCATGTTCCTTGGTAAGGCATCTTAAGAGGTTTCCCAATGATCTATTCACCACTTCAGTTTGTCCATCCATTTGTGGATGGTATGCTGAACTAAAGGAAATATTTTTTCCTTGATTTTCTTCCACAAGGTCCTCCAAAAGTGACCAATGAATTTAGAATCCCTGTTAGAAACAATGCTTAAAGGTATTCCATGTAGCCTAACAACCTCCTTAAAGAAGAGACCTACTATATGAGATGCATCATTGGTGCATTTTCAAGGAAGAAAATGTGCCATCTTACTAAATCTATCAACTACCACAAAGATACTATCAAAACCTCTTTGGGTTCTAGGAAACCCTAAGACAAAGTCCATACTTACACACTCCCAAGGCCTATTGGGAATGGGTAATGGCTGATAGAGTCTTGCATTTGATGAAGTTCCCTTTTCCCTTTGACATATTGTGCAGCCTTCCACATACCTTTTCACATCCACCTACAACTTTGGCCAATAGTAAAATCTCTTAACTTGTTCCAAGGTCTTGTCAAGGCCAAAGTGACCTCCAAGACTCCCATTGTGTTTCTCCTTTATGCTATTCTCCCTCATTGAGAATTTACACACACACAATTGGCTTTCTTTGAAGAGAAAACCATTCTGCAATAAAAACTTAGAGAATTCACCATGAAAATAATTTAAATGCTACTCACAAACATTGTATACCTCCTTGAAATTTGAATCTTCATGATACATATCCTTCAGTGCTTCAACCCCCATGCTTTGGAGTTGGATCTCTTGCACTATAAGTGCCCTTCTACTGAGAGCATCTACTACCTTATTTTCTTGACCCTTCTTATGCTTTATTGTGAAAGTATAGGCTTGCAAAGACTCTACCCACTTCATGTGCATATGACTAAGTTTGTCTTGTGCATTCAAAAAACTCAAGGCATGATTATTAGTATAAACAAAAAATTCTTTTGGTAACAAGTAGTGCCTCCACTTTTTGAGGGCTTGGACCATAGCATATAATTCAAAATCATATGAAGAATACTTCCTCCTTCCTTCATTCAACCTCTCACTAAAAAATGCAACCAGTTTGCCTTCTTGGCTCAAAACAACCCCTATTGCTTGATTGCTAGCATCACACTCAATGGTAAAAAATTTATCAAAATTAGGGAACACAAGTATAGGTTGTTGTGCTACTCTCATTTTTAGATATTTAAACCCTTTATTAGCCTCATTGGTCCAATAAAACTTACCTTTGTTACCTCCTTTGATGGTGTCTAAGATTGGTGCACAAATTTGGCTAAAGTTCTTGATGAACTTTCTATAAAAGATTGCAATTCCATGGAAGCTTCTCACATCTCCCATGGATTTTGGTGTTGGCCAAGTAAGAAGAGCATCTACCTTTGATGGATCCATCTTCAAACTTCCCTTAGAGATGACAAAACCAAGGTAGACTAGTTCTTCCTTCATGAATTCACAATTTTCCATGTTGATCAATAGCTTCTCCTCTTGTAACCTCTTTAGTACCATGTCAAGGTGCTTCAAATGTTATTCTTTAGACCTTCTAAACACAAGGATTCCATCTAAATAAATTACAACAAACTTTCCAATGAAAGGTCTCAATACCTCATTCATAAGGTGCATAAATGTATTAGGGGCATTTGATAACCCAAAGGGAATCACCAACTACTCATAGAGCCCTTCATTAGTCTTAAAAGTTGTCTTCCTTTCATCACCCTCTCTGATCCTTATATGATGGTACCTTCTATTTAGATCAATCTTGGAAAAGTAAGATGATCTTGATAGACAATCCATGAGGTCCTCCATTCTTTGCATTGGGAACCTATATCTGATTCCCATCCTTCCTTGGTGCTAGGAGAGTAGGAACAATACATGGGCTCAAACTCTTCCTCACTTGCCCTTTATCCATCAACTCTTGCACTTGTCTTGCAATCTCCTCATTTTGAGCAGGTGTCATCTTGTATGCAGCCTTATTGGGCAATGTAGCCCTTGGAATTAGATCAATATGGTGGATTATATCCCTAATGGGAGGTAGGGAACTAGGTAATTCTTTCACCATTATGTCCTTGTACCTTTCCAACAAATCTTGGACTTCCTTTGGTGCATCTTCCTTATTCTTTGTGGTCAGATCTGCTTCACTTTTTGGCTTCATAATCAAGAATAATCCTCTTCCTCCTCCTTCCTTAAAGGTCTTCATGAACTCATTCTCACCCACCATCAAAACACTAGGCCCTTCATGCTTTTCCTTGTCTTCTTCTAGGAGAGGAAAGGTTGTAAGTCTTCCCATCCTTCACAATAGAGTATGTGTTCTTCTCCCCATCATGCTTGGTCTTCCTATCAAACTACCAAGGCCTACCAGAAATATATAGTTTAATACTTGTACTCAAAATTTTGTTCATTAGATCTCATACATTATAATTCATGACGTGGATCACTATTGTAATTTTTTTGTGATTGAATAATTTGTTGTTTTATTTTTAGATGTTGGTTGTGGAAACACCTCCAAATGTTACAAGGGCAATGGATATATATGTTAGTTCTAGTGAAAAATCAAACCATTATTGATTCATAGTTTAATTCCTATTTGGATGGTTTATATAAGGCTTGAGAACGCTTGAGCATTGGAATGTAAATATTTCCATCATGGAGAGTGATCATGAGATGGCCGTAAGTGATTATTTTGTTAAATATATTATTTTTTATAATGTAATTTCTATATATTAATGTCTTTACTTCTTGTTGTTATAGTTAAACCTTCACCAGTAGCTAAACTATAGGAGTAGTAGGAGCACTCCTCGAGCATAGGAGAAATGAGTGATGGAATTATCGCCATCAGATTTCCAAACAAAGGGAAATAATTTATTTCTAGAGCATGGAGAGAAATGAATTTTGATTCTAGAGCCCTTTGTTGTATGCCTAGACACGGAAATTTTGTACATATCTTGTATTGGATATATTTGACATTGTATGCCTATATGGCATTCTTGTAAGCCTATATGGCTATTTCGTAACTATATTTTATACTTATATTGAGATATATTGATGTATGTGTACATGGCTATTTGGTTAATACAAATCTTTTTTATCGATGGTGTCCATATTTTCTCTTTTTGACAATGTCAAAAGCATGGCTACATACAGATTAGGAAAAAGAATTTTCCTTTTAGATTAGCAATGAATGGAAGTTTCAAAAAGTATCCTTGATATTACAAAAAGATATGTGTTTATACCATAGCAAGAAAAATCTTTTGGGGAAAAATTTGACAAACCAAAAGTATAAGATTTTTTGAAAAAATTGGGAAAAAGTCAAGAATTTTTCTTTTTTTTAAATAAGATTTAAAAAAAAGGTAAAAACAATTAGAACAAGAGTTAAAAAATTTTTACATAAAGTTTAAAGGAATTTCCATAGCATAGAGATATAGAGAGCAAATAAAATAAAGAGTTTAACTAATTAATTGTAAAAAGTAGATTTTGTAGTTTATATTCATATTGCTGATTACATTGCATTGCACATATTTCAAACTCAAAGCATTGCTTCACATTGCATAACTAATAACTAGATGCTGATAGATGACAAAATTTCAATTATAGTATAGTTTTTACAAAGTCAACCTAAGCAGTTATGCAATTACTTCACATTGCATAACTAATAACTAGGAGTAGCTCCCAATTGAATTTTCTTGTCATGGCATTCTATGAGACCACATTTCTTTGAGGCATTTTTTCAAAAAAATCACTGTGTTTTCTATACTACCACATTTTTGATACATGTCTCTGAAAGAATTTTTTCAAATAGTTCACTACCTTGTTACTATGGCTGAAAGCCTAAAACAAGTGCTTTCGAACAAGCTAGGGATGCTTGGAAAAAATCTATTAA
Organism: Sequoia sempervirens; assembly: GCA_007258455.2. NCBI lineage: Eukaryota > Viridiplantae > Streptophyta > Pinopsida > Cupressales > Cupressaceae > Sequoia > Sequoia sempervirens. Next base: position 238,245 of record VDFB02325927.1, on the reverse strand, counting down.
AAGCATAATAGTAAGAAATATTATAAACAAGGTAGTGAACTCTTTGAAAAAATGCCTCAAAGAAATGAGGTCTCATGGTGATGGAATGCCATGACAATCAAATGTTTTTGATTGTCATGGCATTCCATCACCATGAGACCTCATTTCTTTGAGGCATTTTTTCAAAGAGTTCACTGCCTTGTCTATGCTAACAAATTTTTCTTACATGTATATCAAAGAATTTTATCAAACAGTTCACTGCCTTGTTATGGCTAAAAGCCTAAAATAGGTTCTTTCAAACAAGCTATGTATGCTTGGAAAAAATATATCATAGAGTAATAGTAAGGAATAGCATAGACAAGGAAATGAACTGTTTTGAAAAAATTCCTTAAAGAAATGTGGTCTCATGGTGATGGAATGCCATGACAAGCAAATTGTTATGGATTTTCATGGCATTCCATCACCATGAGACCAGCTTTCTTTGAGTCATTTTTTCAAATAGTTCACTGCCTTGTCTATGCTACCACATTTTTCATACATGTTTACCAAAGCATTTTATCAAATAGTTCACCTCCTTGCTGCTATGGCTAAAAGCCTAAAATAGTTGCTTCCAAACAAGCTATGGATTCTTGGAAAAAATCTATCAAAGAATAATAATAAGCAATAGCATAGACAAGGCAGTGAACTATTTGAATAAAGGCCTTACAGAAATGTGGTCTCAATGGTGGTGGAATTCCATGACAATCCATAGCAATTTGCTTGTCATGGCATTCTTCATGCCATTCCATCACCATGAAACCACATTTCTTCAAGGATTTTTTTCAAACAGTTCACCTCCTTGCTGCAATGGCTAAAATCCTAAAATAGGTGCTTCCAAACAAGCTATGGATACTTGTAAAAAATATATCAAAGTGTAATACTAAGCAATAGCATAGACAAGGCAAGGAACTATTTGAAAAAAAGCCTCAAAAAAATGTGGTCTCAATGGTAGTGAAATTCCATGACAATCCATAGCAATTTAGTTGTCAAGGCATTCGTCATGTCATTCCATCACCATGAAACCACATTTCTTTGAGGCATTTTTTCAAATAGTTCACTGCCTTGCCTATGCTACCACATTTTTCATACATGTCTACCAAAGCATATTATCAAACAATTCACTACCTTTCTACTATGGCTAAAAGCCTAAAAAAATTACTTTTGAAAACCTATGGATGCTTGGAAAAAAATCCATCAAATCATAGTAGTAATCAATAAGCTATGGTCTCATGGTTTTTTTCACACAAAAATTAGTGTTATTTTATTCACATTTTTTTGTTGAACACATTTTATTTTGGCATTTGTTTTGTTTTAAATGGCATTCAATTTTATGGTGGTTTTGTTTATATGATGATATGTGATATTCTATCCTAACTCATGCTTCTAGGTTGCCTAGATATATATATATATATATATATATATATATATATATATATATATATATATTTACATGTTTTTTGTACCAACAAACCCAAAACAAACTGAACCCCCCTCCAAATTTTTTTGGCCAAACCGGAAGACCAAACCTTGAACTTAAACCTTGAAACCTATTCCAACACTCTTCATTTTCCCTGCACAAACTTAATTGACCACCAAATTATGTTGCCCCTTGACTTTACCCACATTTACTCCCTCACACCTCTTTTTTTCATTCAAAACCCCTATTTTCCCAACTAGGGCATGTCATGCCATAACATAATTTTGGCCTCCCCTATCCTTGGAGACCTTTTAAACACATCAAACTCCACAATATAACTCTTTTTCCAACCTATTCTAACTTATTTTCAAGCAATTTCTTCTTTTCACCTCTTCTAGCCTTGCTTTTAAGGGGCCTTAATTTTGAATTTTCAACTGGGTCAGCATTAGTAATCTCTTCCAATTCCCTTACTAATATTATTTTCTTATTCCTACTCCCTATCCTACTTACATCAAGCCCATATCATTGAGACACAACTTGAACAATGGGTGGAATGGCCTATTTCAACATACTCCACTCAAACCCTTAAGGGATTGATCCAGTTGAACGTAGCTCAAAGTGATTATGCATGTTTGGGTGAGAAAGAGAACTATGCCTAGTATGAACATAACTATTCGGATGTGTTGAAATAATTTGTTTGGTCACACGAGTTCCAAAACAAAAGTTGCACCACTTCGCAACTTTCCACTACTTCCATTTAACACTTTTTCCATCAACTAAAATCTAGACACCACAAGAAAAACACTCCAAGATAATAAAAACTAAGAGAGGTTATTGTAGAGGAGCCAACATGATCCCATGTGATCAGACGAGAAGTTTCTAAGCATCACAATGTCCAAGTAACCTCATGTTGAGGTTTGCAGCCATTTTTCCCTTTGGACCCTTAAGGGATCTGTTGACGCCAAAAATTGATGAGGTAATAGAGTCTTATGGGAAAATTAGTTTAAGGAGAACCTTTTGTGCTAAACTGAGTAACCTCTAGATTTTAGAGAAGCTGGCTTCTTCTGTAATGGGTTTTGGAAAGAGGAAAAAAAATAGATATGATAAAATAAAGTCTAACCTAAGGCGATACGCCAAAATTTGCTGATGGGCACGATAAATAATAGATTTAAGGGCCTAAATAGTGTTTTTATGTTCCAAAATGTGAGAGACTTAAGATTATAGCACAAACAATTCATTTATTGACATAAAATAATGATGCATACATCTTTACTACTAAGAAGAGTCATTGGACATGATTTAGGTAGGAAAATTCATATCCAACATATATAGAAGTTCTTCAAATGAAAAGTCAAAATAGTATAAGGCACAATTCATAGTTTAATCAAAGCATAAAAATAGAAAGGCCGAACAATTGGCATAGTCTAAAAGTTTTGCAAATAAAACAATAATAAAGGCCTGGTGTCTTTTGCTAAAACTAGTGTGTTTTTTCCTCAAAATTCTTGGGGTTTCCTCTCAACAGAGGAAGTATCTATAGCAGGAAAACTCCCAAAACTCCCACTAGTTTGGAGAACAACAACATAAAAGATCCCATCATCTTCATGTAATGATCCCTGAATTAGAATATACCTAAAGCCATTATAACAGCATCAAGCAAGAACACAACATCTAGTCATTCCAGGCAAAGGTGCATCTTCCATAATGATGGTAGTGGTCCCAGTCAGGCGTGATCAGACAATTATCACCCATTGCTGTGAAGCAACATTAAAAAGCATTATTACGTTCAACCAGCCTAATGCCCGTATAACAGATCAACCGCTAGGCATGTGGCAGCCTTTCATAGATCGTATGAACTCCTCTCCTATTGCCGCCGAGGATTTGTGAAAATGCAACACATGTTGTATGGGTTGAGAACCTTAGCACTGTGGAGGGGACGCTCCATTGGTAGGGAGCAATAGATGCATGGCAGCATTTTGCTGCCTGTGGTTACCATTTCATCCCCACGTTGAAAAATTGTTGAATGGTTGCCATGTAGCAAGATGTGGGGCCCGCTAACACTTTTAGGAATGACAGTCTTGTGGAAGCCTTTCATAGAATTTTTAGGGCTCCAAGGAAATGAGGGAAAAAACATCCCAAAACCACATGTGGAAGCACCATGCAGCTTCTCAGGATACGAAATGAAAGTCGATACCCAATGTTGCAAAAAGTGGACGTGTAAAGTAGCAGAGCAAACTTGGCAGTGCACAGGCCGGTACATACTTAATACAAAAGATACCCAAAGGGAGCTATTAAAATATTTATTTAACAACTTTTGGCAACTAACAAGGGAGTTTCAACTAAGGAACGGAGAACCCAAAATTTTTTTGGTTCTGTAGACCAGAGCCCTATCCGTTGGGCTAATGGAGTCAGAGGTTGGAAAGAGCTTCCTGCAAAGGTGACCATTCATCCTCGGATGGCTTCACTATGTTGCTCAAATTCTCATGTGCTCCATGTAGATCAATAGTTTCCTTGTGAGGAAGCACATCAGGTAAACCGACCTCTGCTCGTATATGAAATAGCAACTGTGAGAGCGGTTGAATGAATGCCTCAATGTCGGCTGCCGTTGGGGGATGGTTGAACTCCTTGAAAGCCTCTGGGTCACCCTCCTTCACCTCAATTAGCTCTGCAATCTACACAGTTGCAGCAATAGAGCCATCCTCGAGGAACAGGGACGACAGTCCCATCCTGCCCAGCTCAGAGAAACATCCTCGTATGCCATCCAGTGTTCTACTTAGAATAGCTGCAGCTGCCTTAGTGCGCTGGAAGGCAGAGTGCAAATGAATGAACTTTTTTTCAATTTGAGACGCAGTGTCCCGATCCTCAATACCTACTCTGGCAAGGTGCTCATCAGAGATGGAGTATAGATTGTTGAGCAAGTCTTTTGCTTCAAGAACCTTCTCTAGGATGAAATGCAAGAACGGGGACGACAGTCCCATCCTACCCAACTCAGAGAAACATCCTTGTATGCCATCCAGTGTCCTGCTTAGAATAGCTACGGCTGCCTTAGTGTGCTAGAAGGTGGAGTGGCAACGGATGAACTTTTTTTTCATTTGAGCCGCAGTGTCCCGATCCTCAATACCTGCTCTAGCAAGGTGCTCGTTAGAGATGGAGTATAGCTTGTTGAGCAAGTCTTTTTCTTTAAGAACCTTCTCTAGGATGAAACGCAAGAATTGCTCAATCGCATCATGGGCCTCCTCGCCGAGCCTTGATGCCTTGTCGATAAATTAGAGTGTAGGCTACAGAGTTAGGCAAAAGGTTTTGATTTTCTCTTGGTGAGAAATGTATAATTGCCTAACCAGCGGGATGATATCAGGTTGTGCAGGGGAAGGCAAGAGAGAGGCTTTAAGTGAAGTAATCTCTGCATCTCTTGAAATAAGGGCTTCAACTAATTCTACCTTTTTCTTTTTCTCGGACGCTAGCTACTCCACATAGTTACTCATCTTTTTATTCCAAGTCTATTCGGCTCGGGAGTAATTTGCTAAATGCTCTTCTAGAGAAGCCTTTGTCTCTCGGAGCTCCTCCTCTAGTCGAGACCTTAGGTCTTTAAATTTAGTCTCTATCTTTTGTATTCTTTGCTCATGTTGAGCCTGTTGGTGCTTCAACTCTTCCCCCTTTTGTGCCATCCCCTGATTGTGCTCAAGGCAAAGGCGTTCAATTTCTTCATCTTTTTGCTATAGATTTTGTTGTGCTTCCTGGTTCTTACCTTCTAGCTCTTTTATTTTGCTAGGGTCATCAACCTAAATTCTCACCAACTCGCTTTGAAGTCTGCTTCTCTCATCCTCTGCTGTTAGTGTTCTTTTGGTCATGCGGGCGAGATCTGCCTCCAAGGATTTCTCCTTCTTTTCCTGAAAACTAACCCTTTCCCTGGCTACCTTGAGCTACTCATCCTTCTTCTTTAACTGGAAACTAGTTTTGAGGAAGTCAGAAGTGACTACCCATTGTGTTTCCTTCATGATTTCTAGTTTATCTTGCGGACAGGCTACTTTCATGTCGAGTCTGACCGCATATATCTCGTAGTCTTCGGGTTGCATTTCTTCCTGAGGCTTGCTTACCCTTGGGTACATGGTTGCAAACTTTAATTCTTGTCAGGCCTCATCATACAGAGCTTGTACCCTTGGCTCAGCGGGACTATTATCATCCTTCGCCTTGTGTTTCCTCATCTAACTCGCGCGTGCCTCTTTTCCGCAATCTATATGTGCTATGATTTTGGTTGGCAATGAAACCAGTCTACCTGTGAAAGGAGCACCAGAAGGAAGGGCATAGGGATAGGTAACCTTCATAGGTGCAGAAATTTGTTTCTTTTGGAGAGTGATAGTTTATGGAGAGAAATAAGGCACGTTTCATAGTTTGGTTTGAAAACAAACAGTAGGGCTAGTCATTTTTAATGACTAAACTGGAGAATCAATTGTAAGACTCATTGGCTGGGAATGGGGTGTTGTTAACAAGATATTAGCCTGTTGCAATGGAAAAGGATTTGCAACTATAGTGGAGAAAGAATGGGCACCCACAGGAGGAAAACTTTTAGAAATCAGGGTGAGGAAGGTCTGAGTGGTAATGGTAGGTGTAAGCATACACAGAGGGGTAATTATATGTGGGTGGCTCTGCAAAAATTTGGTGAATCCAATTGGATAAGTCAGACTAAAAGTAGAGGGTAGAGAGATAGTCGGCAATGGGGCTGGGGCAGATACTAAAAAATGAGATGCAAGAGAAGAGGTAGTGAATTGTACCTGTTGACTAGTTATTGGAGTTTCTAGAAATGTCAAAGGCTCCATCGCAACTTTTGGCTCCTCACTAGCAGTGAGAACTCTTCCTCTGGTGGGTTCTTGCAAACCCTCTCCTATAACATGCTACCACTTCGTAGGTGGTATCTTACTAGCATCGGCAGTCAACTCTTTTTCCTGAGGTGATAGCCTGGCTAGTTTAGCAGCCCAAGTGAGTGTATGCGAACCCCTTGATATATTAAAACTTACATTTGTGGCTACATAGGCGGGCTATCGGGAGACCTTCTCCTTTTGCGCAGAGGAAACTGATGTCACTGCTTCCTCTTCCTGCTCTTCAGATTCCTCCCCTCCTTCACTTTTATTAATACTAGAGTTCAGGCTAGGATGGCCTTCATCCCACCACCTTTCAAATTCTTGGTCATCCCTTAGTTGATTGTAGGGAGCAACTAACTATGTCGTTTCCTAGTGATATTTCCAGAAAGACTTTATTTTCTCCTCACTCCATTCCTCATCCTTCCTTAACCTATTGTACATGTTGTGCTCCATGGGGACATTATCATGGGCCACACCCACAGGAAAGTAGAACTTGTGCCATGGGCCTCTAGTGTCCGATGTAGGGAAATTAACCAATTCAACAAAATTCTCATCTTTTTTCTATTTAGGGGTTTCACTACTTGTCCCAGTATGGTCAAGAAACATGGGTAACTCTCATATGTGGCTTCGACAAATCATCGAAAGGGTTGTATTCCCACCTGTCATTTACCAGTACCAACTCTAGATGTGCCAGCTTATCTTCTAATAACTGGTACAATTTCCTTTTTACTAGAGTTACCGACTTGAAACCCTTCATACAAGTGAAGAACCCCTTCTTCTTGACTTTTTCGTTGCTGCAGAAAGTAAAATTGATGATGCACACCTGTCGGAACATTTCTAGCACAAGCACCCTATCTGTGACGCAGGCTGGGAGTAGCAAAGGTTTCTCCAGTGAAGCCCCACATTCGAAGGATTGTAAAATCAATGTCAAAGAACCAGTCACAAGCAGGGGTGAAACTCTACATAAATCCAGCCTGCTCCTGATCGAGCCTGATAATATCACCTTCTCCGATCAAATCGTTCAGGATTGGGGCTATGAAATAGTCCACAAATGCATAATAATTGTATGATGAGGAAAGAACATGTGTCCATGTGGATACCGGCTTCCTTTTATTATGCTCATAAAAAATTGATAGCAGAAAAAACTGGGCAAAGAAATTTGAGTTCTGATGTAGAAACATGTGGACCAGGAAGGAAAGAAACCTAAACCTTTTCTCTGCCTAATAATTCTCAAATTGCTATTTCATTTCTTCAACTATAAAATCTGCGAAATCATACCAGAAGAGTTCATGTTGCTTGTGAAATTGTATTTCCGCTCCTAGCTGAAAGGCCTCTATCTTCTCATCGGAGTCTTAGCCGCATACAAAGGCCAACATGGATATGGGGTCTTGGAGATCATCATGGAATGCACCGCGAGACAATGGAATACTTGGTGCTTTAGTGGTTGTGATGTATTTCTTGCTAGTTTCCTCTAATAAGAACTCCAAACCAGTTTTCATCTTCCTCCATATTTTCTTGCTTTTACTCAGGCAAAAAGGCTCGATAGCCTCTTTCCTTTTACTTGGATCCAAGATACATAACATGTGCCAGATGGCCTCTCGAGTGATATGTACCCTTAAGTTGCAGCCCTCAATGTAGCAGGTATCAAGATTGTAATGTTGAATAGCAGCATCAACCACTTTTGGGAAATAGTGCACTAGTGGGACCATCTATTGAGGAAGGCCGCTGTACCAAACTCTACTCGCCATAGGTTAGTCTGCCTTTGGTGCTGACAACTTAGCACAAGCTACCTCTCTAAGTGACTTAGGGTTTTTTGCGAGCCTTGGGTCATAGATATTATCCCATTTTTCCTCAACCTTCATTTGTTTTGTCTATTTCTTGGGCCTATTCAACTCCTTTATGTGTGCCCTTCTTGGCCTGCTAGGTATCCCAGGCATGGCATATGCCACATCCTCATAGACATATACCTCCTCTGAAGAATGTATAGCCCTAAACAGCTCCTGGCTAATTTCCTCCTGAATTTGCTGAGCTGAAGTTTTTGAAATTCTTCTTCCCTTGAAGATTCTCGCAAGCTCTTGTTTTGTGAATCGTCTCAATTCTGGCAACGCCAAAGAAATATAACTCTGCACTCTAGCCCTTTGGTGTTTTTTGAAAATACCTTTTGGAAAACTAAGTCTCTTTACACAATATTTGGCAATCTTTCCTCCAGATAGTAGGTGAAAGCAAGCCTTATGCATTTAATTCAGAATGTACTCTTAACCTAGCAAATTGTACAAAATGAGCTAATGGCCATTTTGAGACAACCGGAGTTCATTATTGCCTTTGGGAGATCATGCGATATGCTCTAATCTCCTTGGAACTTGAGCTGGCAATTTGCTTTCTAATTCTACATTAGCATGCGTTGGTAATGAATGTCTGGTCAGAATGATTATGCCGAGCAAATGATCATGGCCTGAAAAGATATGAATATCGCCTTGGGTTCTGAGATGTGTTTGAGAGATGACACCATGACCTATGGCCGTACGTTTCTCTGCTAATGAGCACCACCTTTTAAGGCTAATTAATTACCTCTAATTAATCAAGCACGCCTTGAGCCATGCTATTACAGATGCAACTAGCTCAGAATTATGGGCAAACGCAGGCATGCTTTTCAAGTTGCAACTAGCTTAATATCATGTTCCTTCGAAGTGGATTAGCATGTGTCTTGTCAAATTTCTATAAAAAGGCCAGTGAGTAGTGAGCAGAATATACTTAGCATTTGCGAATTGATAGGTCGACAGCAGATTCTTAAGAAAGCTTTTTCATAGGTTAGGGGGTAGACACTTTTAGCATTAGCTCAGAAGCCTAAGGATAGTATCAAAGCAATGAACTACTGAATTTTCCTAATTTTGTATAAGTCACAGACAACATTCCTAGGGGAGATTTCAACTAGGAGATTGAAAAGAATGACAAAGAATGAGCATTCTTTGGTCTTGATAGCCATAAAGTGGGTTTTAGGCAAAGATTGTATAGAGTATAAGGATAGGTATCAGGTGAATACCAACGTATGCTCCCACTTTGTCATGTCCATGCTGGACATTAGCATTCCCCGGCCACTTATCATGAAGTTGGTTAAGGAAATATTCCCCAAAAATAACCTGAATGGCCGTGGTGAAGTTGTTGCGCATGTTGCTTATGGGGTGGGTCCGCCGTCAGCTAGCGACCTGCATCGCTTTATTGAGGAAGAAGCTGTCGTTGTTTGGTTGCCATTCCTCAGTGGATTTCACTTATAGACCCACGACTAGCACCATCAGAGGGTTACCCAAGCACTACACTTCCTATTTTGCAGCTACAACATGATACCTTTCTACGACATAGATTAGTATACTGACTTTAGGAACCTGGTGTTCCCCTCGCCAATGGCAGTCGTGCCAAATGATGCTGCCAATGTTGTCGAGGAATCTGTGGATGAGGAAGAAGTGGACGCTACAGTAAATGAGTCAATTGCTAGCAACCATGCCTTTGGATAAAAACCCTTTCTTGTTGCTTGAACTATCACTCCACCTAATAATTCTCAAATTATGTCTCCTAGTAGTTATATATAAGCCTGACAAAAAGGCTATCATATATATAGTAGCTTAATATACTTGTAAATTTTGAAAAATGCCCTCCCAGCCACTATTGTAATTAAAAGAACATATATGAATATATATATATTGTTTAAAGAAAATCCATGTTCTCTCCTTTTATTCTATACTTAGTTTTATTGGCTTGTAACTTTTATACTGTCTCTCCACAAATGGGTGTATTTTGTGTAAAGCAACTCTTGGTGTTCCACCCATCAATAATAATGGGAAAATTCCATAGAATAACAAAATAACATAGAAAAAGACCGGCCAAAGAAACAAGAAACAAAATAAAAGTGCTTTTTACATATGTACAAAGTAGAGCCTGATGCTTAATAGAATAACTTAAGGTGAATCCCATTGATCAGGATTCACAACGGTTCCTGCTCCATATTCTCTAGCTCAAAAGCGTTGTGTTCTTTACACCGAATGATTTTAAAGGGACCCTCCCATAGGCTATCAAATTTTCTGTGCTGACCCAGCTTTGTGGCCCTGCTATCATACTTAAGCACTAAGTCTCCACATTTTAGACCCTGGTCTGAAGCCTTCTTGTCAAACCATCATTTGACCATCTGTTGACGGCTTGTCATCGCTGTTAGGGAATTCTCCCTTTTTTCTTGTACTTCCAGTAGTTCAGCAAGCCGAACCTCCATGGCTTCATTTTGTTCTATCTCAAGAGATTTCAACAACTGTATTACCGGGATCTCCATGGAGATAGGTAATAGCGCCTCTTTCTCGTATACCAACTCATAAGGTGAAGTCTTAAGGACTTTCTTAGGAATTATACGATTTGCTCAGAGAGTCGTTCAGAGGTTTTTATGCCATTCCCTTTGGTGTTCTGAGCCAATCCTTTTAAGGAGTTAGACTAAGCTTTTGTTTGTTGACTCTGCTAGACCATTTCCCTGTGGATAATAGTTTGATGATGTTTTAAGGAATATGCCATTCTTTAATGCAAAGTGACATACCTTTGTACCTAGAAATGCTCTGGAATTATCCGAAATGATAGTTTTTGGATGGCCAAACCTTGTCACTAGTTCCTTGAGGAAATCTACAATCTCCTTTTCTATTGCACCTTTAAGGGGAACAGCCTCCGTCCACCTTGTGAAATAGTCTGTAGTGGTTAAATCCATTTGTGTCTAGCATTAGAAACTAGGTTGATCATTACGATGAAGTCCAAGCCCCACTGTACGAATAGTTCGTCCACCACTATGGGTTTTAGGGGCATTGTGAAATTCCTTCTTCTATCAGTGAAGAATTGACATTTTTTACAAGCCCTCACCAGAGAGTGTGAGTCTTTGAAAATCGTGGGCCAATAATAGCTAGCACACATGATTTTAATCATTGTGGTTTTGGCAAAGAAATGTCTGCCCATTGCGCTATTATGAAATGTCCTCTTTGACTACTCAGAAGTGACACATCGTAGGAGAATGCCATTGAAATTCCTTTTGAAAAGGACTCCCTCTATTAGCATATACCTGCAACTTTGCAGCCAGTAATACCTCCTTTTTTGGGAAGAAAGGCCTGGCGAGTACTTTCCGATTTGCATGAACCTCATCCTATTAGTAAGCCAACTGCCCTTTGATTCTAATTCATTCATCAAGATGAGCTCTGGCTACTCTTCAGCGATAGGTACCTCCTCATTTTGTGCCATATACTCACATAGTCCTCTTCCTTTAATAGTCTTGCTAGGCCTGACTTCAATGTCGTATTCAAGGATCTTAGTGATCTAATTAGCCCTTTTCTCTGTGATCTCTCCTTCGATAATGTATTCACATACACTGGAATGTGCGACATATATTGGCACTTTATTGTAAGAAATTAAATGGTAGAACTTCTTAAGTCCCTTTACTATTGCAAGGGCTTGCCTTTCGACAAATTATAATTCACCTCATATTCCTTTAGTGCCCAAGAATAGAATTCCACTGGATGTTCCCCCTTTTCTTCGTTATCCTTTTGGGTTAGAATAGTAGCAATACTGGACCTGCTACTAAAAGCATATATTATAAAATCCTTAGATTGGTTTGGATTAACTAGCACCAGGGCCATGGAAATAGCTTCCTTGACTCTTTCAAAATCCTCCCAAGCTTCGGTCGTCCATTTGAATGTTTGATCTTTCTTTAGCATTAGAGTGATTGGCCTAATTATTCCTACAAAATCAGAAATAAACTTGCTGACAAAATTTACCTTCCCCAAAAAGGACTGAACAACCTTTTTATTTACCAGAAGGGGAAGTTCTCTTATAGCCTTTACTCATTTAGGGTCGATTGATACACCTTCCTTTGACACCACGTGTCCGAATAGCTTACTTTGCGGTACACCAAATACACATTTCTTTGGATTCAGGGAAACTCTGAACTCCAGGTACTTTTGAAAAACTAACTCCAAATGGTCGAAATGATCATCCTTAGATTTGGAGAACATAGTGAGGTCATCTAGATAGATTAGGATAAACTTATTGATCAGCTCGTTGAATGAAACATCCATCGCCCGTTGGAATGTTGCCCCTGCATTGGATAAACCAAAGGGAATTTTAGCATATGCAAATGTCCCCCACTTTGTGGTGAACGTAGTCTTGTGTTGATTCTCCTCTTTAACTTGGATATGGTTGTAGCCGAAGAAACCATCCAGCAGAGAAAACATTTTCGATCCTGCCACAGTTTGTAGGATTGATTCCATGGAAGGCAATGGATAGTGATCTTTCAGAGATGCTCTGATTAGGTCTCAGAAGTCTACACACAATCAGATATCACCATTCTTCTTTCGGACCGGCACCAGATTCGATACCCAAGTACTATGTTTGATTGGGAAGACAATGCGTGACTCTATGAGCTTAGTCAGCTCTTGTGCCATTAGCACCTCAATTTTAGGGTTAACTGGCCTCTATTTCTATCAAACTGATTTCGTACCTTCTGATAGCTCAATAGTGTGTTGAATGATACTAGGATTGTAACCCTCTAGATCATCATATGACCAGGCTACTACTCCATATTTTTCACAGAAATTGATGAGCCTTTCCTTATCATGGTGTAGGACATCTTTTTCGACTCATAGATTCCTACCATTAGAGACCTGAAGGTCCACAAAATCACTTTTGTATGCCACAAACCTCCGCTTATCATTTCGGGCATCATTACAATCGAAAAAGTTTTTGAGAGTAACCAATCCTTTCACAAGTTTATTAGATTTGAGTTGCATAATTTTCCCTTCATAAGCCTCGACGATATTAGGATGAAGCTGATCAATGAATTCCCCTGAATGTTGGATAAATGAGGCAATATGTTCATCACTTTCAAAGACTTGCCAACTCTGATCATTGTCAGGGATTGCTGGTCAAACTAGCACTCGTAATGAATGTTTGTTCTAAAGAAAATCAGAGATAGGATCAAACTGAGCACCAATCACAGCCATGCAATCTGCATCGTTGTTCTATTTTTGGGTAATGGTTTGGATGTTGAAAGCTTCAAAACCCTCAATTAGGTCCCAGACTCTGTGCCGATAGGATCACATGCAGACATTCTTTACTGTAGAAATTTTTTGGAGCTAGTTAACTACCAGTTCAGAGTCTCTAAACACAATTAGTTGCCTAATACCCATCCGCTCCACAAGGCTTAAACCTTGGACTAACTCTTCGTACTCGGCCTCATTGTTTGGACATGTAAAATGAAAACGAAAAGACCTCAGCCATTTTTACTTTGTGGGGATACTAGACATATCCCTACTCTAGCACCTACTTTGCTTCTTGCTCCATCAAAGTATAATGTCCATAGCTCATTTTCCTAGTTACCCTCAGACTCTCTGATGACCCTCAAAATCACCTGGTCTTCATCATAAATTACATATGTGCCCAATCCTGTAGCATGATAATTGCTGAAAGGATTATTGTTTATGTGTTCACTCAATAGACCATCTTCCTTATCACTCTGATCTCTGCTCGCTTTCTTCTCCTCTAGCAATTCAATGCAATACATTTCTTGATTAGTGATAGAGGTATGCGCCGCTTCAAAATTGATCAAGGCCTCATCCGCTACATGTTCAGAAAGCAAAGCCTCTGATTTTATCTTCATTTTAGCACCATGCTTGGTCCTAAGTATCAGATGCGACCAGTCCAAGGACAAGTATCCACCTACCTTTGAAGTAAACTCTCGTGAGAGATAGAGACCAAACATAGGGGGAACATCTATGATCACTATATCTTATGGGACCGTGATACTAGGGCAAGCAAATAAAGTTAACCACTGAGCTTTGGTGATGCCTACGGTCTCGACTTTATTTCCATCAAGCTGCATCACCCCCCTTTTCATAGGTTCGTAGCTGAGTCCCAAAGCTTTAACTATTTGTTTAGGCATAATTATTGTACTGGTGCTAGAATCAATCATAGCATTGTGTAATAGCTTCTTTCCCACAATGAGAGTCAAGAAGAAGGGCTGAGGTTTCGGCCTACTTCTTCCTTCGGTAGGAAATTCCTTCGTATTGTTTGTAAGAACCTTTGTTGGCAGTATGTGACAAATAGGCTCTATGCTGGCAGATGATTCTGCTGATGACATGCTGACCTCTTCCTGAAGCACCTTCTGTAATAGCGTTTTTTATTCCAGGATGGCTAGAATGTCCCATAAAGAAACATTAGCAGATGATTTCTTCAATTGTTCTACTACATTAAAGGGTGACAAATTTGGAGCTCTTTGGTCCTTGGTTCTTGTTATGATAATTTCCTTCCAAGGTTGAGAAGGTGAAGGGATGGTTGAAGTACTAGGAATTTGATCAGAGGCGCCTTTGAGTTACGGGTTGTCCAGATGTGAAACAACTAACTCACCGATGAATCTCCTCTTTGATCGTGTCTTGTAATCAGAATGTACTTGTAGTGTTCTAGATATGAATGCATCATTGGAAAACACTGTTTCTTCTTCTTCCATCTAGGAGAAGAGCGCATGATCAAAAGCAATGTCAGATTCTTGTTCTAAAGACATTCCTTTCATTTGCGCAGCCAAGACCTCACTCTCCATTTATGGTGAAGTATACACATAACCTCCATTTTTGGTTATTGTGCCTTGACCATGTTGCTCTGCCACCTTTTGTTGTAGGTTGCCACATGGGCAGTTCCAGGGCATATGTGCATCGTTGCAGGGGAAACACCATGGATTGACATCATCGATAAGATTGTTCTATCCTACAGTTAATTCCTTGCTCGAGCTTGGCGACACACTCGTCAGCAGAGTGGGTACCGATACCATTTGGTTTGCAGTTGGCGTTGGTGGATTAGTGCGGGGTGCACCCTGATATTGGTTTTGCTGATAAGTAGATCACCCACTTTGATAGTTTTGATACATGGGTCTCGGAGGTGTTGCTTGGTTCTACTTAAGAGTTGTTATATCATTCGCCATGGTTTGCAACATCTCTTTGAGATTGATTATTTCATCTTTGGAAGAGCCTGATGTAGAAGCCACATTTTTAGAAGTAGCCGCATATGAATATATTGACTGAACGGCTACAGGCACACTACTCGGTATGACATCTTGCGCAGAGATTGATATTTCAGGAAATATCGGCATCATAGGTCGAGGAGGCAATTTCCCACAATCTATCAAATGATTTTTGACCTTGATAGCGATGCCATAAGCATCTGGTAGTGTAGCTCCTACCAAAGACTTGATCATCACAGAAATGTCAGAATTGATGGACTTCAAATAAAATATAAATGCTAACTTGGGAGTCGGGCGAATAGTAATAGGGATCCTCTGCCAATTCGCATGAAATTAGGCATTGAAGTCTGTCAGAGCTTCTTGAGGGGCTCGCTTTATGACATATAGTTGATAATACAATGAAGAATGATCTCCATCGTTCGAGAATCTCTCATAGAACGGATCTCCCAGCTCGTCCCAGGTGCGAATTGAGTTGGGTGTCAACATGCTATACCAATCCAATGCCTTACCTTTGAAAGATGTGGCGAGAAGCCTTAAGGCTACATTCTGCACTGTGATCCCATGAACTAGACATACGTCGGCCACATCCTGCAAATGTTCTGCAGGTGTTCTTGAGTTATCTCTAGTAAATTTTGGAATAGATTTCATTGCCAAAACTAGGATTGTGCCCCAGATAGCAGGTGCTACTAGGTCTACCAGGGGACTTCCAGCATCCCATGCTACGTAATTTCTATTGGCGGCTGGCAACATGGTGAGAGGAAAAAGCGGCAGGGAGGGAACGGTCACTAGTTGATTTGCGGCCTGGAATGTCCCTAGCGGAGGTACAATTAAACCTAGATTATTTGTAGTTTGGGATCTAGTTACAGGCCGATGGCTCATACACTCTGTTACAATTCAATTTCATTAAGCTTGGGTCCCACCGGGCATGCCATAAAAAGAACAAACTATTGACACCAAAATTTGATGAGGTAACTGAGTCTTATGGGAAACTCAGTTTAAGGGGAGCCTTTTGCGCTAAATTGAGTAACCTCCAAATTTTAGAGAAGTCAGTTTCTTCTGTAATGGGTTTTGGAAAGGGAAAAAAAAATGGATATGATAAAATAAAGTCTAACCTAAGGTGATATGCCATAATTTGTTGATGGGTATGATAAATCATAGATTTAAGGGCCTGAATAGTGTTTTTATGTTCCAAAATGTGAGAGACTTAAGATTATAGCATAGATAATTCATTTATTGACATAAAATAATGATGCATGCATCTTTACTACTAAGAAGATTCATTAGACATGATTAGGTAGGAAAATTTGTATCCAACATATATAGAAGTTCTTCAAATGAAAAGTCAAAATAGTATAAGGCATAGTTCATAGTTTAATCAAAGCATAAAAATAGAAAGGCCAAACAATTGGCACAGTCTGAAAGTTTTGCAAATAAAATAGTAATAAAGGCCTGGTGTCTTTTGCTAAAACTAGTGTGTTTTTTCCTCAAAATTTTGGGGGGATTCCTCCTAACAGAGGAAGTATATATAGCAAGAAAACTCCCAAAACTCTCACCGCTTTGGAGAACAACAACAAAAAAGATCCCGCCATCTTCATGTAATGATGTCTGAATCAGAATATACCCAAAGTCATTATAATAGCATTGAGTAGGAACACAACATCCAGTCATTCCAAGTGTAGGTGCATCCTTTGTAATGATGGTGGTGGTCCTAGTCAGGCGCGACCAGATAATTATCACCCATTGCTGCGAAGCAGCATCAAAAAACATTATTACGTTTAACTAGCCTAATGCCCGTATAATAGATCAACTGCTAGACACGTGGCATTCTTTCATAGATCATATGAACTCCTCTCCTATTTCCACTAAGGATTTGTGAAAATGCAACATGTGTTGTATGGGTTGAGAACCTTAGCACTGCAGAGGGGACGCTCCATTGGCAGGGAGCAAAAGATGCGTGGCAGCATTTCGCTGCCCGCGGTTACTATTTCATCCCCACGTTGAAAATTTTCTGAATGGTCACCATGTAGCAAGATGTGGGGCCTGTATGCAACCTAAAATGGTCACCTAGACTTTGGGCCCCATTTATTTAATTTGTCAACATCAACTTTCTGAATCAATTATTGTTGCATTTTCAAAATCAAATTTCTTAATCAATTCATAACTATTTCAAATTTTTCAATTTTCCCTAAGGTTTGAATGCTTCATTAATTTTATTTAATCAAAAGAAATAAATCCCTTTTAATAAATAAAATAATGTTATTTAATTGAAGTTAATATTACTTAAATAAAATGATTATTTAATTAAATCTATTTTTATTAAATAATTTTATTTTATTTTATTAATATTCATTTCTAAATTACATAATCTTATTTTATTTTATTAAAAGAGATATTATATCTTAAATTAAATAAAATAAATGAAATATCCTCTCAAGAATATCCTGTGATGAAAAAAAAGGGAAACAAATCAGTTAAAAGGGAAATAAACTAAAAAAGAATTTCAATCAAGATTTGTTTCTATTTTTCTATTTATCCCACATTGCTTCTGAATTTGCCTTCAATTCTACTTTTGCCTATAAAATGAGCCCTCTCATTCTCATTTCAAGAAATTAGTTTGGTTTATTACATTTTACAGCCATTTAGATTAGTTTTCATTGTTGCATTGCAAGAACAGGATTCATGGAGATTGGCATTCTTGCTTCTCCTCTTTGAATCTCTCGTTCCGAGATTGTATTTGCAGGGGTAACAGGGTTAATCTGAGGGCCACAATATCAATCCCTGCTCTTCTTGGATAGAGAGCTGTGAATCGATTTGCAAGGACTCATTATTGAGTATCCTTGCATGTAAGGATTCACAGAAGTATAACATATTTTCAGTTATACATTTTGGCGCCCACCGTTTTTAATTTTTAGTTTTTAATTTAATTTAGTTTTTAATTTAGTTTTTAAATTTCGTTTTTAATTTAGTTTTTAGTTTTTAATTTAGTTTTTAATTTTTAGTTTTTTAGTTTAGTTTTTAATTTCGTTTTTAGTTTTGATTCATTAATCCAGCTTCCACTCAGTTGCAGGAAAAATGATTTCTGGGTTTTGTAGCCAGGGTCAAAATCCGATCTGGGTATCTTTCAGTTTTTTGATTTCTTTCACAGATCTGAAGAAAATAGCCGCACAAAAACCGTCGCGCGTCATTTTTCACCTGGCTAAATGTTTAAAAAAAAATTATTTTTTTCATCTTCTGCTTGCTGGATCAAAAAACGATTTCTGGGTTTTATTTTTTGCTTCAAAAAATTTCTGGGTTTCTGTTTTTATCTACTCATTATAAACAGATTTTTCAGAAATAAAATTTGAAGATTTTTATGCATGTTTTAATTTAGTTTTTAATTTTTAGTTTTTAATTTAGTTTAGTTTTTAATTTTAATTTAGTTTTTAATCTTAATTTAGTTTAATTTTTAGTTAGTTTGGTTTAGACTTTAATTTAGATTTTTAAATTAGATACTTTTTTTAGTTTCTAAAATTCAAATTAGATTTTTTTAATTTAAAGTAGATTCTTTAACTTTGTTAATTTAAATTAGATTTTTTTACTTTAGATTTTTTAACTTTATTAATTTAAATTAGAATTATTAATTTAGATTAGAATTTTTTTTAATTTAGATTAGATTTTTTTAATTTTATTAATTTAGATTAGTTTTGTTTTAAATTTTTAGTTTAGTATTAGATTAATTTAGTTTAATTTTAGTTTTGTTAACTAATTCCTTTTAGATTAAATTTTGACTAGATTAAATTAGATTTTTTTAATTCTAGTTCTTTTAAATTTTTTTTCCAAAGCATAACAGTTTCTGCAGGAAGCCAGTCAGAGAACTTGAAACACACTAACGGTTTGATTGCAGGACGCGTGACAAAGACTTGAAAACAAACACTTACGCTTGTCAAAGATCCTATTTAAAAAAATATTGTGTTTGTTTTCTGCTTTTCAATTCACATAGTCTAATTAGGGCTTCGTTAAAATTCTTAGGAGTTTCGATAGTGAGTAGGGAATTTGGCTCTTTGTTACATGGGGGTGATGACCATGGACAAATCCAAGCTCCTAATGATCTTACTCATATGACGAACTCTTAGGGAGCGGAGCAAGGTAGTGAATCTTTAGCACTTTCACTCGTCAGGGGATTATGCTCTTCTCTTATTGAGAGAATCAGAAACCCAAAAGCGTGTGGATTTGGTGAAGTGAAACTAGCTCGGTGATTAAGGTTGTTTAGTGTAGTTTGGGTAAAGAGACTGCCAGGTAGAAGTATGTCACCTTTAGAGGGCTTGTCGGAAGTTGAACCTCCGAGAACGACCCAAGTGAGTACACACCTATCGCCGGTGATTCCACCTCACTATAATAAAGAACGTCTTGTTGAGTCTAAAGACTCCAAGACCATAGTAACTTCTTTTCCATGACTTGGATGATCATCATGGAAAAGCTCTGTTTATTGCACTGAGCGGCGCCGCTCCGAGCCCTGCTTGCGGGGGTGTGTGATTTTCAGGTGTTGGTGTGGCTGCGAGGCCCAAGCTCTGTATCAGAGGCACCGAAGGTTATTGTGAACGGAAGCCAAGTAAAAACCTCTTAGTTAGTTTCCTACCCGGTTCACCTCTGAAAGGAGTCATAATCTTTGCACAAGGAGGGGGAAGAATCTCTCCATATGTTGATCATACACAGATTCCCATCATAGGCATACACCTGGACGTTTGGAGGCGGTTGCGACACTGGCCCCTGCTACAAGGGTAACCTTTGAACGTACACTGTTGAGTCCTTGGAAACACCAAAAACACGGGCGCCCTCTAGGGGGTGACACGGCTGTGTGAGGTGCACGTATGCGCATAAGCAATGGGGCAAAGGTTTTGACTTCTCACCATTTTTTTTGGTAGGGATAGCTATGTGTTTGTTTTTGAGTCTTAAACATTGTCCAAACATCTTCAAACAAGACTCCCCCGATACTATCAAGTTTCTTTGTCCTTGATAGATCTGTTATCGACTACTTTTTGTATCACAACTTGTCTGATTGAAACCTATGTGCTTGATCAAAATCTGTGGATATACT
>VDFB02325927.1:145482-217761 GCA_007258455.2 Sequoia sempervirens | reverse complement strand
CCTTCTAATGAACCCCCCCTTCTAATGAACCCTCCCCCCTTCTAATGAACCACCCTCCCTTCTAATGAACCCTCTTTTGCACTATATAAGGGGGGTTCGAATGAACCCCCTTCATTAGAAGGGGGGTTCTAATGAAGCCCCTTTTTTCACCTTCCCCTCCACCATTTCAAAATTTATGCATTTTTTTGACTATCGAAGCTTTAGAAGGAGGTGCAAATGGAGTCAAATTGATAAACCAAGTTGGATTATTGTAGTGATCGAAATGTTCTTTCCAACAACTATAAATTTAATATATTTTGTTTTTATTTTATATTTTATTTTTTAGTTTTACTGTACATAGGTTTTTCACCAAACCTCAAGTTCGATGAAAAATCATTGTGGAAAAATAGTAAATTTGAGGAAATTTTTTTTGAAAAATATATATCCTCTAGGTATTTATGTCCTCATTCTAACAAAAAAAATAAAATTGAATTTCAATACATACCAAAAAAGTTATGCGTGCCGAAGTGCACCTATGTCTAAATTGTAAATGTTTTGACTTCAAAACTTAATTAAAAAAAAAAAATTCAACAAAGCATTATGAAACAAAATGAAACCAATAGATACCAGTGTTAGCAACCTAAATTAAAAAGAATCAAAATTTTATCCTTTGTAGAAAAAAAGTTGTGTGTCGAAGTACACATCACTTTTAAAAAATGTTGTTTACTATTAAAAACTAGTTATCAAAGGAGACGCAAAAAAAATAAAATTTAATTCCAATTTTTTTTTTTAAATATATTTAAAATCTACAGAAAAAATCTCACAAATCACTAGTTTACATCATTTTCAAATTCCTAATAGTTTACCTACTATAAGTGTCAGAAAGTGAAGTTTTCTTTGAAAATGTTGATTTCAATGTCAAGTTTGGCCAAAAAGTGTAACCCATTATTGTGGGATGACCCACTTGGAACTTGTTTGATGATTTTTTATCATGATACTATTTTTTCAACGAGATCCCGACAATAGGATTTAGAGAAGCAACAACATATCATGACATTTTTTTTGTCTTTTGACACTCATGTTACTAGTTTCTCAGTGATGTCCTGACTCTGGGATTTAGAAAAGAAGAGACGTATCATGATGATGTTTTTGGCTTTATTTTGTCCTTTTTGGCAATCATGTTGCTAGTTTCTTGAGGATGTCCTAGAAATAGGATTTAGAGAAGCAACGACATTTCATGATTTGTCCTTCTTTCCTTTTTCTGCTTGTGGTTGGTTATGACAAAAATACTAGGGAAAATGTGCATTTTTGTATGAGTCATGATCATCTTTTTTTGTGACTGTTTAATTCAAGTGATGGTATGACCTTTCACACCTTGATTTACATCATATCATGGTGTTTGTTGGCCATCACAATAATCTTCCCAATGATGATTAAGAGCAAGAATTAGTATTCCTATGGCAATGTGTTGAAGGATCTTTTTCGTCTTACTAACATGCATCTCCTTTTGTTTTCTCATCTTCCCTCGCCCATCTCATATAAGCATTGCATTCATATCATCATCCATATCTTTGGCACTGGCATTCTTTTCATCTTTTCATATTCTAGTCTTCTCATCAATTTCAAGAGCACATCCGTGTTCTTGGAACCCATCTGTTCTCTTGAGGGTGCATACCGTAACCCTCCTTATCATTCTTCCTCATCTTATTTTGCACCGGGGCATATTTTTGACTTATTTTTCTTTGTCACAATGCAACAAGCTGCATTATTTCAAAGAGGGGAAAAATGTAGACACTGAAAATTGACCTAGGCTTGCAAGCTCCATTTCTCGCTACTTTCGTCCTAGCATAATTAAGATACTTAATTATGTTATTTGGTCCATTTTCATCTATTAATTAAATAATTTTAATTATTTAATTAATTCATGTCTCTTTATTCTATCCTGATCGATTAAATAAACTAATTGCATCACTAATTTATTCCTCTTCTTCAATATTTAAATAAATAATTATTTATTTAATTATTTTGTCATCTTTCATCTATAGTTAAATAATTACATTAAATTATTTATCTATTCATGGTCCTTTAATTCTTCCATAGTTAAACAATTATTAAAATAATTTAACTATCCCATGCCACCTCTCCTAATTAAATAGTTAATCTAAATTAATTATTTAAGGTCTAATTTTCATCTCTCCATTTAATTAAATTAATAAATTTAATTAAATGCTCCTCTTTTCATTTTCTCTAAATTAATAGTTTGAATAAATTATTTATTTTCCACTTGTGTAGGACATGGCATAATCTTAAAGTTGCTCGAAGAATCTGAGGGCACTCTTCAACTTGCAACAAGCTAGAAGGTGTAATGGAGGTCAGCCATGGAGATTGAAGATTTGGGTAACTTTGTTTTATTTATTTTCATGTCTTCTCCTTTGCACTCCATTATCTCTTTGGATTTTTAAATTTAGCAATTCTAACCTAATCAAACATAAATTTCTAGAGATACAACTACATGTCTACTCTTTGCAAACCTTTCAGTGTGAGGATGAAATAATGACCACGGGCACCAAAATGCTGCCACATGTCTCTTTTGCGCCCAACTAATGATCGTTTCCTCCACTTTTGAATAGAGCTCTTCCCACTCAACATGTGTAGCATTGGTGCAAGTCTTAAATGGTGAGAAATAAAGGTTCACACAGGCAATGAAATGCTTCCACATGCCTATTCAAGGGATATTATTTTCAAATGATGAACTAGGTGAACCAAATGCTGTGATTGGCCACAGGATCTCATAATCATTTTCACAGGATGGTGACACTTGTTTGTTTAAACTTTTCGAGACCACTGTCATCATTTCTAGGAGATTCACTTGTGCTTGGAATGACTAGATGCTTGGTTTTGAATCTTTTCTGTTACAATGGCTTGAGGAATATTCTTATTTCTGCATCATTTCTAGGGATCATGAAATCTTTTTTCTATTTCTACTCTCTGAAGCGATGGGAATTTTCTACTATATATACTTTTCTTTGTTGAGGGAAAAGGGTCTAGAATTTTGAAAGAATACTAGTTTTTAGGAAAAGACGCTTGGCTTTTATTACTATTTTATTTTATTGCTTGAAATACTTTCAAACTATGCTAATTGTTCAACCTTTATGTTCTTTCATGATGTTTGATTAAACTATAAACTGTGCTTTTATTGTCTACACATTTAATTTAAAAACTTCTATATATATTGAATGCAAGTTTGCTAATCTAGATCATGTCTAATGATTCTTCTTGGCAGTAAGAATATATTAATATTATCTTATGTCAATGAATGGATTGTTTGTGCTATGATTTCTAGTTTCTGCTCTTCCGGAACACTACGAATACCAATCAGGCCCTTAGATCTATGATTTATCATGCCTATCATTAAGTCTTGGCACATCGCCTTAGGTTAGAAATTATTTTATTATATTTGTTTCCTTTTCCCTTTCCAAACCCCCATTATAGAAGAAACTAACTTCTTAAAAAACCCAGAGGTTACTCAGTTTAGCTCAAAAGGTCCCCCATAAACTGATTTTCCCATAAGAGACTGTTACCTTGTCAAATTTTGGCATCAATAGTTTATTCTTTTTTTCTGGCATGCTCTGTGGGATAGAGCTTAAATGAGCATGTGCTTTAGAAGGGTTTATGAGCCATCAACCTATAACTAGATCCCAAACCACAAGCAACCCTAGTTTACTAGTACCTCCACTAGGAACAATGTAGGCTACAAATTAGTTTGTAATAGTTCCACTCCCACCACCTATTCCTCTAACCATGTTGTCAGCTACCAATAGAAATTATGTGGCATGGGGTGTCAGAAGTCCCCTAGCAGACCTAGTCGCATCCATTGTTTGGGGTGCTATCCTGGTTTTAGCCATGAAAGCTATACCCAAGTTTACTAGAGATGGCTCAAGAACACCCACAAAAAATTTGCAAGATGTGGCAGATGTGTGTCTGGTGCATGAGATCACGGTGCAAAATGTAGCTCTAAGGCTTCTCACCATGTATTTTAAGGGAAAAGCATTGGATTGGTACCGAACACTATCAGTTAGCACTATTCACACTTGGAATGATCTTGGAGATCCATTCTATGAGAAGTTCTCAAATGACAAAGATCACCCTTTATTGTATTATCAACTATGTATCATAAAACAAGCTCCCTAGGAGGCTATGATGGACTTCAATGCATGATTCCACATGAATTAGTAGAGGATCCCTATTACTATACACCCGAATCCTAGGTTGGCATTCATATGTTATTTGAAGTCCATCAATCTTGACATTTCTATGATGATCAATTCTTTGGGAGGAGCTACTCTATCGGATGCTTATAGTGTCACCGTCAAAGCCAAGAATCATTCGATAGATTGCAGAAAATTTCCTCCTCAACCTATCATGCTAATATTTCTTGAAATATTGATTCCCACACAAGAAGTTGCATCAACTAACATCCCTGCAACTCCCTAGTCAATGTACACATATGCAGTAATGCTATGAAATGTTACCTCTACATCCGGTTCTTCTAAAGATGAAATGAGTGATCTTAAACAAATGTTGTGGACTATGGAAAATGACATAACCACCCTCAAGTGGAACCAATCAATGCCTCTAAAGCCTACATATCAAAATTATCAAGGTGGATGGCCCTCATATTAGTAGAATCAGTACCAAGGAAGTTCCTGCCCTAATTCACCAGCCCTGACAATCAACCAAATGGTGTCAATGCCTACTCTACTCATGAGCACTTCACCAAGCTTGAGTAGGGAATTAACCGTGGGGTAGAATAACCTCATTGATGACATCAATCTGTGGTGTTTTCCTTGCAGCAATGTACATATGCTCTAAAACTATTCATGTGGTAGCTTACAACAAAAGGTGGTGAAACAACGTAGCCAAGGCACAAAACTAGACCACAAAGGTTATATATATGCCTCACCACAAATGGAGAGTGTAGTTATTACCACACAAATGCAAAGGGTGTCTCTAGAACAAGAATCTGACATCGCTCTTAATCACGTGCTCTTCTCATGGATGGAAGAAGAAGAAATGATGTTTGCTAATGATACATTCATATCCAAGACACTGTAAGTGCAATTTGAATATAACACACACTCAAAGAGGAGATTTATTGGTGAGTCAGTTGTTTTGCATCTAGCCAGCCTACAACTTAAAGCTACTTCTGATCAGATTCTTGGCACTTCCACTGCCCCACTACCATCTCAACCACATAAAGAAATTATCATAACAAGAGCCAAGAAGCCGAAACCTCTGAGTTTTACACCTTTTAATGTGGTAGAAGAATTGAAGAAATCATCTACCAATGTGTCTCTATGGTACATTCTAGTTATCCTAGAATAAAAAATGCTATTACAAAAGGCGCTTTACGAAGAGATTAGTGCAACATCAATAGAGTAGTTAGCCAATGTAGAGGTTGTTAATCAGCTACCGCTAGTTAAAGTCCTTATGAACAATACAAAAGAATCTCCTATTAAAGTTAGAAATAAGTTGAAGCCCCAACTATTCTTCTTAACTCTCATTATATGAAAGAAATTATTGTACAATGCTATGATTGATTTTGGTGCTAGCACCATAGTTATGCCTAAGAAAATAGTTGAATCTTTAGGACTCGGCTATGAACCTATGAAAAGGGGAGTAATGTGGATTGATGGGAACAAATTTGAACCACAAGTGTCGTCAAGACACTTCCTTTAACTCTATTTTCTTACCCTAGTATCATAGTGCCACAAGATATTGTGATCATAGATGTTCCTCCCATGTTCGGTCTCTGTCTATTCTAAGAATTTACTTCAAAGGTAGGTAGATACCTATCCTTGGATTGGTTGTATCTAATTTTTAGAATGAAGCATGACACTAAAATGAAGATAGAATCAAAGGCCTTGCAATCTAAACATGTAGCGAATGAAGCCCTGATCAATTTTGAAGTTGAACATACCTCTATCACCAAGCAAGAAATGTATTGAATTGAATTACTAGAGGAGAAGAAGGTGAGCGGAGTTCGAGATGACCAAGAGGATGCTCTATTGAGTGAGCACATGGATAGTGACCCTTTCAGAAATTATCATGCTACAAGATTGGGCACCTGTGTAATTTCTGATAAAGACCAAGTGCTCTTGAACATTGCCAAAGAGTTTGAAGGTGGGAAAGAAAATGAGATATAGACGTTGTACTTTGATGAAGCAAGAGGTAAAGTAGGCACTAGAGTGGGGATATGTTTAGTATCCCCACAAGATAAAAAATACTAAGTTCTTTCCCCTTCCAATTCACTTGTTCAAACAATGAAGCCGAACATGAAGGATTAGTTCAAGGTTTAAGCCTTGGGAGGTGAATGGGCTTCAAGAAATTAATGGTGCTCAAAGATTTTGAACTAGTAGTCAACCTAGTCTGAGGGATTTCCATGGCAAGGAATTTCCACATGAGGTCCTATCGGCATCTAGTTTGGAACCTGCTTGAGAGTTTTGAAGCCTGGCCATGATTGGTGCTTAGTTTGATCCTGCCTCTAACCTTATATATAACAAAAAATTTGTATAAGTAATAGTCCAACCGGTGATTCCTGAAAAAGATCAAAGTTGGAAAGTTTTTGAAAGTGATGAACACATCACCTCATTCATCCAATAGTTGGGGGAATTTATCGATCAACTTCAACCAAAGATTGCAGAAGCTTATGAAGGAAAAATCATGCAACTCAAATCCAACAAGCTTTTGAAAGGATTGGTTACTCTTGAAATTTTTTTTGATTGTGATGATGCAAGAAATGATAGATGGAAGTTCATGGTGAAAAGAAGTGATTATGTAGACTTCGGGTCTCAGATGGCAGAAACCTTTGAGTCAGGAAAGATGTCTCGCACGATGATAAAGAAAGGCTCATCAATTTTTGTGAAAAATATGGAGTAGTGGCATGGTCTTATGATGATCTAGAGGGATATGGTCTTGATATTATTCAACACACAATCGAGCATAGTACTTGGGTATCTAATCTAGTCCTGGTTCAAAAGAAGAATGGAGATATCCATTTGTGTGTGGAATTCCAAGACCTAAATAGAGCATCCCTAAAGGATCATTATCCACTACCTTCTATGGAGTCAATCCAACAAATGGTAGTAGGATCAAAAAAAATTTCTCTGCTAGACAACTTCTCTAGTTACAATCATATCTAAGTTAAGAAGGAGGATCCACACAAGACTACGTTCACTAAAAAGTGGGGAACATTTGCATATGCTAAAATTCCTTTTGGTTTATCTAACGTAGGGGAAAAATTCTAGTAGGCAATGGACATCGCTTTTAGTGAGCTAATCAATAAGTTTATTCTAATCTATGTAGATTATCTTACTATGTTTTCTAAATCTAAGAATGATTATTTTGACCACTTAGAAATAGTTTTCAAAAGTACCAGGATTTTGGAGTTTCCCTAAATCCAAAAAAGTGTGTATTCAGAGTGCCGCAAGGCAAGCTATTAGGACACATGGTATCCAAGGAAGGAGTTTCAATCAACCTAAAGTGGGTGAAATCTATCAAGGAACTTCCCCTTCTAGTGAATAAGAAAGGTGTTTAGTCCTTCCTGGGCAAGGTAAATTTTGTTAGCAAGTTTATTTCTGACTTTGTGGGACTAATTAATCTAATCACCTTGATGCTTAAAAAGGATCAAACATTCAAGTGGATGACCGAAGCTCGGGAAGCCTTTGAAAAAGTCAAGGATGCTATTTCCGTAGCTTCAGTAATGGTTAATCCAGATTTATCTAAGGATTTTATAATGTATGCATTCAGTAGCAAGTCCAATATTGCTACTATCTTAACCCAAAAGGATAATGATGGAAAGGGAGAACATCGAGTGGAATTCTACTCCCAGACCATGAAGGAATATGAGATGAATTATAATTTTGTTGAAAGACAAGCTTTTGCAATAGTGAAGGGACTTAAAAAGTTCCACCATCTAATTTATTGCAACAAAGTGTTTGTTTATGTTGTGTATTCCAGTGTGTTTGAATATATCATGGAGGGAGAAATCAAATGAAAAAGAGCTAATTGGATCACCAAGATCCTTGAATATGAAATTAAGGTCAAGCCCACTAAAATTTTCTGTTTAAGAGGACTACACAAATACATGGCATAGGATGAAGAGATACCCACCGAAGGAGAGCAACCAAAAATTTTTCTGATAAATGAGCCAGAATACAAGGGTTGTTGGCTAATAGATATAATGAGGTTTATGCAAACATGAAATTATTTTCCAGGTCTTTTCTCCCAAAAGAGGAGATACTATCGGCTGAAAATTATCGATATGTACTAGTGGAAGGGGTCCTTTTCAAAAGGAATTTCAATAGTCTCCTCCTACAATGCGTTACTACAATTCAAGCAAAGAGAATCCTTGACATGTTCCACAATAACACTATGGGTAAAAAATTATCCGCTAAAACCATTTCCATCAAAATCATGTGCATAGGTTACTATTGGCCCACACTTTTCAATGAATCCCACTCTTTCGTAAAATCTTACAAAAAATGCTAGTTCTTTACTGACAAAAGGAATAATTATGCAATGCCTTTCAAACCTATAGTGGTAGTGAATGGTTTGTACAATGGATCCTGGACTTCATTAGGATGATTAATCTTGCTTCTAGTGTTGAGAACAAGTGGATTCTTATTGCCATAGATTACTTCACATTATGGACAGAGGTCATTCTGCTTAAAAATGCAATAGAGACAGAGATAGTGGATTTCCACTGAGAGTTGGTGACAAGGTTCAATCCTCCAAAGAATATCATTTCTGATAATGCCAAAGCTTTCCTAGGTGCAAAGGTATGTCACTTTACATTAAAAAATGGAATATTCCTTAAGACATTGTATAATTATTATTCGTAGAGAAATGGCCTAGCAGAGTCAATGAACAAGAACCTAGTTCGAATCCTTAAAAGAATTAGTTCAGAACACTAGAGAGAATGGCATAAAAACCTTTGAGTGGCACTTTGGGAAAATTGCATAAATCCTAAGCAA
Source organism: Sequoia sempervirens (assembly GCA_007258455.2). Classification (NCBI taxonomy): domain Eukaryota; kingdom Viridiplantae; phylum Streptophyta; class Pinopsida; order Cupressales; family Cupressaceae; genus Sequoia; species Sequoia sempervirens. The sequence continues at coordinate 208,747 of VDFB02325927.1, read as the reverse complement.
TTCCTTAAGACTTCACCTAATGAGTTGGTATATGGGAAAGATGCACTGTTGCCTATATCTATGGAGATTCTAGCACTTCAACTATTGAAATCTCTCGAGATAGAACAAAATGGCACCATGGAGGTTCGACTTTCCAAACTATTAGAAGTACAAGAAAAAAGGGAGAATTCCCTAATAGCCATGACAAACCACCAACAAGTGGTCAAGTGATGGTTTGACAAGAAGGCTTCTGACCAAGGCTTAAAGTGTGAAGACTTAGTACTAAAATATGATAAAATGGTTGCTAAGCCAAGTTAGCATGGTAAATTTGATAGCCTAATGGAGGGCCCCTTTAAAATCATTCAGTGTAGGGAGCATAATACTTTCCCATTACAAAGTATGGAGCAAAAACCCTTAGGAATTCCAGTCAATGGGATTCATCTTAAGCTATTCCATCAAGTGTCAAATTTTGTTTTGTACATATGTGAATAATGCTTTTATTTTTATTTCCCTTTGTGTTGGCCAGTCTTTTTTTAAATTGGTTTGTCTTTCTATGAAAAAATCTCGTAACTACAAAGAGTAGAGTAGTGGAATTTCTTTACAATAAAAATTAGAACACACCCATGTGTAGAGAAAATGAACACATATGCCAATAAAAGAGCCCATATGATAGATATGCAGAATGGAAGAAAGAGTTGTGGATTTTTTATAAATATATATGTCAATTTATATATATTCTTTTATTTTTACATTGTAAAATGGCTAAGAGAGCCATAATCCAAAAATTATATGCCAATATGAGCTATTCTTTCATATTCACTATATCTATAGCCTTTTTCAGGCTTATATACAAAAATGTAAAGTAGGTGGCCTATTCAACAACAGAAAATAAAGAAATAGGGAGGCATTTTATCTAGGAGAAAGGAGGCATTTTATCCAAGAGCATGGTAGGCAGCAATTGATGCATCTATGGCAGCATCTACCACTTCTTCTATGGTAGCACCTACCATGTCTTCATCAGCAAGTTCTTTAGCAACAAAAGTAGAATCATTCGGCACAACCACCATTAGTAGAGTGAATGAACACCAACTTCCTGAAGTCAATATACCAATTAGCATCATAGATTGGTATTATTTTGTAGCTACAAAACAAAAACTACAAGGCCTGAGTAACCCTCTAAACAATGTTCATCGTGTGTCTAAAGGTAGAATCCACTGAGAAAAAATAGCCATACAACTAGCATTTCTTTCTCAATGTAGTGTTGAAGGTCACTGGTTGTTGGTAGGCCTACCCCATACGCAGTGTGAGTGACAATCTCACCTAGGCCATTTAGGTACTTTTTTGAAAAGATTTCCTTGACTAGCTTCAAAGTTAAAGGCCTACAGATACCAATGTCTAACATTGATGCTACAAAGTGTGAGCAGATATCAATGTTCACATGGTATTTGTCCTCGTACTCTATATAGTCCCTACCCATAACACATTTTATGGCTACCAAAACTAAAGAGTGTTTATTCTTTGTCATTCTCTTCAATCTCCTAGTGGAAATCTCCCCCAGAAAAGTTGTTTGTGACTTATAAGAGGTTAACCTAATAGGAGTATCCATGATACTGACACAACACTTTTACCTTCTAACTAGCATTGAAACTTTCCCACCACCTAGCCTATGAGAAAACTAGCTTACTAAAGCTTAAGACTAGGCCAATGACCTATTGTTAAAACTGTTCAAATGCTAAGTGTGATTTCCTCACTACTTAGCATCTTATTTATTGAAAAAATGAGAAGACATGCTAATCTGTTTTGAGAAAATGTGATGATAACCAAGTAACAACTTGAAATGTGTTCTTGCATTTGCTCACATTTCTTGACCAATTGCATCTGTAGAGGTACGGTTCAATGTGTGCTAGGTTAATAAGAGCTAGTTAATTAGCTTTAAAATGGTGGCACTCATTGGCAGTAAGCTGCATGGTCGTAGGATATTGTGTCATCTCACAGGAATTTTCTAGAGTCCAAGGTAGGATCCATATCTTTTCAAGCCATGATCATTTACTTTGGCTTAATCATTTCGTTTAGGATATTAATTGCCAACACATACTATTGCAAGGTTAGAAAGAAAATTTCCAGCTCAAGTTCCAAGGGAATGATAGCATATCACATAGTTACCAAACACAATAATGAATTATTTCCACCTTGAAATGGAAATTAATTCATTTTACACGAGCCAAGGAATTAATGGTACATGTCAAATTAAATGCAAAAAGTACACTTTCCTCTACCACCTTGAGAAAAGATAGCTAAATTTTTCATGAAGAAGTTTAATGTTCAAAGTCTTTTCAAATATGCTAAAGCTTAAGGTGCAGAGAATTTTTCAGCATATCAAGAGTTGGATAAAATTTACAAAGAGTTCAAAACCTATAGAAGTTTTCTTCTAAAGAAAATGTTAGAGAGTTCATCACAGTAAATGCAAGAGGAGATTGGCAAGGAATTGTGTAAAACCATGCGGTCATCAGAAGATGTGTATATCTATGAATATTTAGCATATGCTATGCCTAGTATACCAAGCAAGATAAAAAGGGAGAATATGATAGAGCTGGATAGGCCCAAAGATTGAAGAAATAGGAAAAGGGTTGAGGAGAAATGGGATAATATTTATGACCCACATCTCACAAAAAACCCTAAATCCTTACGAGAAGTATCCTATGCAAGCTTGATGGCCCTAAGGAGGACACATTGATAGCAAGAAAGGTTTGGTGCAGTGATCTTCCACAATACATGGTCTTGTTGGTATATTACTACCCGGAGATAGTTGATACTTCCATTCAGTGTTATAACCCTAGCACCTGTTGCATCAAGATCAAAAACTTAAGAGTTCACATCATCCCACATGCCATTTTGTTATATGCTATGCATCCCGGACCCCAATAAACGAAGAGATAAAATTGAATCATTTTTCCTTGGTAAAGGAGAAAAAATTTGGATGGCGATGAAAAAAAACTCAGATTTCCTAATAGAGGAGATTGGTAAAAAGGGTATCACATTTGCTAAGTTTTTGAGTATCCCGTTACCACATAGTTCATTTCATGAGGATATATAGGATGCCATGTCAATGCTATCTTTTATGTGTGGCTGAGACTCTGACAAGATGGTGGAAACCTTTGAACTGGGACCAGCCTTCCAATTCTACAAAAAACATGATACCTTCTAGTATGATTTTTCTGAGTTCTTGGTGGAGGAGATGATACAGAAAATAAAAATTACTCAATAGAGGGAAAGTTTAGATTTCTCTCCTTCCTGGTTTACATGTTCCTACATCAAAACCTTGATTTCTTCGGTAGGTATTTTGAGTTATCAATTTTTGATGCAAAGAAGAGGAGGAAGCCAATATTTATGTGGACACCCTTCCTTTCCATGTCATATGATTATTATGCATTTTCAAATTATTTTATAACTCTGATATTGGAATATTTACAAGGAGGTGACATAGTCTGGCTCAATGAGGATCATATCAGATATATGCAGAGTTTCACTCCCACTTGTGACTAGTTCTTAGGAATAGATTTCACAATTCTCTAGATGTCGGGCTTCACAGACAAACCCTTCCTTCTCCTAGCCTACATCATAGATAGGGTTCTTGAAATTCAAATGTATAGGTAGGTGTGTATCATTTATTTTACTTTCAACAATAGCTCAAGTGTCAAGAGAAAAGGATTCTTCACTTTTCCAAAGAATTTCAAAATGATGACTCTATTAAAGAAGCAATTTGATCAGTTATTGCAGGATAAACTATATCATTTAGGGTTGGTTTTGGTAAATGAAAAATTGGATTACAACACTTTCAATGAATTTTTGGAGCTGCACATGAAAGTTACTCATGTTCCTCAACCTTACTAGGAAAAGCAACATAACCCACTGGCAGATAGAGATGAAAATTTTGTTGACTGGCACGTATTCCCACACAAGCTAACAAAGGGCCATGGCACAATTTCTACTTTGTTGTGGTGGTGGCCAAAGATAATTTCTAGATAGAACACACCATGTACAACAAGTTGCAGAATGATGAGGAATGGACTAATGGAAAGATAGAATCTTTCTGGAAGTAGCCCTAAGAAACAGGGCAATTGGATGCCCCTTATGAGCGCTCAAAGGAGGACAAGGAATTTGAAAAAAGGTGGGATGATGATCACCCCAGCCTAGAATCTAGTGTTAATAAGAGTGATGATTTGGAGGATGATTCAGAAGAGTAGGAAGAGGAAGAAACAACTTATGTGTCCTTAGCACCAAAGGAGAAAGGCTTCAAAAAACCCACCTATGTAGCCACAAATGTGGGATTGAATGTATCAAGGGATTTGCATACACTCACTTGGGCTACTAAGGAAGATAGGGTACCACAATAGCAAATGAAAATAACTACCAAAGCTTAGGAGGCCCTACCCATAGAATGAGAACATATAGAGACCATTATCAAAGAGGGTTCGCAAGAACCTGTGGGAAGATAGGTGCTTGTAGCTACCTAGGATCCTGAGGCCGAGGAAGAGTCACTAATGATTCTATAGTCTCCATCGACTAATCAACAAGTAAAATTCACTCCTTCCCTTGCTTCTCATTCCTTGATAGTATCTTCTCCTACCTCAGCGGCAATCCCCGCCATGAGTACTAGCCCTCTGTTTCCCAGTTTTAATCCAAAACATGCAGGGGGTTTCACCCAATTCTCACAGACCACTCTACCTGACTTTACTCCTCCATGAACCGTTACACCAGCTATTTCTACTTAGGATCTACTTTCCTTGCTTTCTAAAGGTGTGCCCTCTATGGGCACACCTACTTCCGTTATTGCTACGGATCCTCTTCCATCACAATAGGCTAACTCTGCAATGACAACTCCTTCACTATTCTAGCCCATGAGTCCTATCGATTCACCAATTGAGTCATGGCAAGTGGCAAGCCCTTTTCTTGGTTCTCAAAACAATCTTTTGAATGTTCCCCACTTCTCCCCACAAACTGTCACTCTCCAAAAAAAGAAAATGCTCAACCCTATCAAAATTACCTATCCATATGCCTTACCTTCTAGTGCTCCTTTTGTAAGTGGACTAGTTTTTAGCCAAATATATGGCATAGATTGACTGTGGAAGAGAAGCATGTGTAAGTAGAATGAAAAAGAGCAAGGAAAAGGATGATAGTGCTTCTACTAAGCCAGAAATATAGACTCTTTATGATGAAACCTGACAAGAGCTAAAGTTTGCAACCATGTACCCAAGAGTAACCAAGCCTTAAGGGGAGATGCACCTAGAAGACTATGAAATATATGTGGTAGGGCTTGACATGAAGGTGGCCTGACCAAAGGATAAGGTTGAAAATATTGAGGAAACACAATGGGTAGTCACCTCTAACTTCCTTAAAAATAGTCACCATCTAAAGAAAAAGGATGAGCAACTTAAAGCTATAAGGGAAAGAGTTAGTTTTTTGGAGAAAAAAGAGAAATCCCTAGAGGTGGATGTTGCATGTATGACAAAGGGTGTTGGTATTAGATAATGAGAAGAATAGACTTTAGGGTGATCTTGTAAAGATTCAGACTATTGGCATTGCTATGGTAAAACAGCTATGTACTAAGAATTAGGAGGCAGAGAAAAATTTGTAGCTAAAGAATGAAGAGCTGGAGTGACTTTTCCTTGAGTATAGTCAGGGAATAGCACAAAGGAATGAGGCTTTGGAGCACCAGAAGGCTCAATATAATTAGAAGTTACAAGAAAAAGAGGTTGAATTTGAGGGCCTAAAAGCTCAATTATAATAAGAGCTCTAGGAGACAAAGTCCTCTTTGGACATGCATTTAGAAAATCACTCCCGAGTTGAGGAGAATTAGAATAAAGAAATGAGTAGCTCTATGGAGCAACTAGTGTTTGAGAAAAGGAAAAGGGTAGAGTTGGTTGAGGCCATTAACTCAAAATACATAGAGATAACTTCTCTTACAATCTCTCTGTTGTCTTCTCCTACACAACCGGACATTATCTCGTTGGTTAGGCAGTTGTACATTTCTTACTGGGAAAAGATTAAAACTTTTTTCCTAGCACTACAGCCCGCCCTCCGATTCATAGCTAAGGCATCAAGGCTAAGCTAGGAGGCTCATGATATGATTGAGTAGCTCCCATAGTTTATCTTGGAAAGGGTTTCGGAAGCAAAAGATCTGCTCACCGGGCTATACTCGGTCTCTAATGAAAATCTTGCCAAGGGAGGAATTGATGATTGGGATGTTGATACTTAGATGGAAAACAAGCTTATTCATTGCCACTCTGCTTTCTAGTGCACTAAAGCAACCACTACTACTCTAAGAAAAATAATGGAAAACATGCAGGAGAGTTTCTCCAAGTTGAGTAGGATGGGTTTACCATTCCCGTTCCTTGAAAATGGATCTATTGCTACAACTGAGCAGATTGCAGAAAGAATAGAAGAGAAGGAAAATGATCTAGATGCTTTCATGGATTACAGTCATCCTCCCATCACAACCAACATTGAGGGAATTATTCATCCACTTGCACAACTACTATTTCATTGTGAATCAAGGGTCAGTTTTCTTAGTGCACTACCTCATAAAGAAACTATTGATCTAAGTAGAGCACAGGAGAATTTGTGCAACCTAGTAAGCCCATCTGAGGATGAATGGTCACCTCTGCAAGTGGCTATTTCCAATCTCTGACTCTTTTATTTGATGAAATGGTGCTCTGGTCTGTAAACCAGAGAAATTTTGGGTTCTCCATTCCTTAAGCGAAATGCCCCTAGTAGTTGCCAAAAGTTGTTAATAAATATTCAACAAGCTCCCTTTGGGTGTATTTTCCTCTATGTATTAGCCCACACATCATAGGAAATCCACTTAGTCTTTTATCAAAGTCTAATTTTCCCCTCCACATGTCTTCTCTGCACACCCCAAGGGTTTTCCCTCCCTTTTCCATCTTGAGAATCCCCACTATACCTCCATGTGTCATAGCTGCGGGCCATTTTTTATCATTCCTTTTTGGTTCCTCATCGGGCTACACTTAGGTGCCATGAAGCTCTCATTCCCAAATAATTTGGTGGGCCCCACAATTTCTATCTATAGTGTACCCTTGCTACGTGTCTACTCTTCATAAATCTTTCTATGTGAGGATGAAATAATGACCACGGGTAGTGAAATGCTGCCACACATCTCTTTTGCACCCGACTGATGATCGTTTCCTCCACTTTTAAATAGATGTCTACCCACTCAACATGTGTAGCCTTGGTGCAAGTCTTCAGTGGTGAGAGATAAAGGTTTTCATGGGCAGCAAAATCCTACCACATGCCTATTCGATAGATCTCATTTTTGGGTGATGAACCAGGCAAACCAAATGTTGTGATTGACCACTGCATGTCATAATCATTTGCATGGATGGTGAAACTTGTCAGGACCACCACCATCATTTGTAGGAGATGCACCTATACCTAGAATGACTAGATGCTTGGTTTCAAATACTTTCTGTTGCAATGGCTTAGGGAATATTCTTATTTTTGCATCATTGCTAGGGATTGCAAAATCTTTTTTTTGTTGCTACTCTCTGAAGCAGTGGGAATTTTATGCTATATATATTTTTCTTTGTTGAGGGAAAAGGGTCCAGAATTTTGAAAGAATATTGGTTTTTAGGAAAAGATGCCAAGCCTTTATTACTATTTTATTTTATTGCAAAATACTTTCAGAATGTGCCAATTATTCGGCCTTACTCTCCTTTCATGCTATTTGATTAAACTGTAAACTGTGTTTTTATTGTCTAGACATTTCATTTGAGAACTTCTATATATATATTGAATACAAGTTTTCTAATCTAGATAATTTCTAATGAATCTTCTTAGCACTAAGAATGTATGAAATATTATTTTATGTCAATGAATGGATTGTTTGTGCTATGATTTTTAGTTTTGTTCTTCTAGAACACTACAAATACCAATCGGTCCCTTAGATCTATGATTTATCATGCCTATCATTAAGTCCTAGTACATCACCTCAGGTTAGAATTTTATTTTATTATATTTTTTTCCTTTTCCCTTTCCAAACCCCCATTATAGAAGAAGTCAGCTTCTTTAAAAACCTAGAGATTACTTAGTTTAGAGAAAAATGTCCTCCATAAACTAAGTTTCCCATAAGACACTATTACCTTGTCAAATTTTGGCATCAAGATTATCCATTCATACCTCATCAGTGGTTGACATCAAGTGATTTTGAATAAAATCCTAAAAATAAATTTAAAATATTTTGGATTTGGGGCTAAGGGGGACTCATTCACTACCCATGGAAAATGGGTTCCACCTAGGACGTAAAAACAAGTTTTGGGAAATATGTTGTATTTAATGTTTTTTTTTAGGATAATACTAAAAAATACAGTTAATTAAGAATATAAGAGCATAAAGGGTCCAAATGCATGAAAAAGGGATAAATAGTGAAAATATGCCTAGAAAAATGTGAAAGCTTGTTACAATACTTTACAGAACTTCAAAATAGGACTTGATAATGAATAAAAAAGGTGATTTTTAGGCGAATTTTGATTAATAGAGTCTAGAAGAGGCTAGAAATGTCTTACAACACTTCAAAAGACATCGCTCTTTCGGTTTTAGTACCTAAATAAGCATTTTCAAGCCATGTCACAAGATTAAATCAAAGGAAAATAGTTCCAAAACCATGAAACAAGACCTAAATGGCCGTGAAGATGAAAAGGGGCCATTTTTCTATGAAAAATTTAGCCCCCGTTTTAGTGAGATGATGAACTTGCTTCAAACTCACACTAAAGTAGCCATGAACATCAAGAGGAGGGTTCAAATGCACTTATGTTAGCAAGATGGAATGACAACGATAAAGAGGGATGATCAAGCCCCCAAGATGAAGATCCCATTGAAAAATAATCATAAGAATAAAGGAACACACAAGTGTTCAGATGAAATAATTGAATGAAGCTTATATTGTCAATCCAACTAGTTGTGGATTAGGTCTAGGTTGATCACTTGAAAAGGAGAATGTCTACTCACTCTGGGGCAACATAACACATGATGGTCCATCGGGTGAGAAGGCCTAAATGTACTCACTCTAGGGCCACAAACTAGTTTTCCACGATGTGAGAAAGCCCAAAAAGGTAAGATACATATGCTAATTGGTATGCACTCACAAACACAAAAGAAAAGTGGCTATGGGGAAAATTCATGCCACTAGGTGGGTGTCCCGCTCAACCATGCCAAAATTATACCCATTGATAACTTTAACAAGGTGCCACAAGGAAAAAAATGCTATGAAAAAAAGAAAAAGTACCATAGTCATGGAAATTGTGTTATGGAAGGTGGAAAAAATGCAAAAAATTAAAAATGTAAAGTGTAAGAGTGTAAAATGTTCGAAGGATTCTTGTTCAGTTTCATGCAAGGTTAGTCACTTAGGGGACATTGTGTCTAATGTCTCCAAGAGACGACCAATCAAAGAATAGTATATTTGCAACTTAGTGGATGCAATGTGTCACATCAAGCCACCGAGAGGAATGTAATATGCTTAGAAAGATCACAATAATGGACATCACACCCAATGTTATCCACAAATTGAAAAAAACATCACATAAATGGAAAGGCTACACTAGGAACCAAGTATGCAAATGAATTATGGTAATGTATGTCCCCCACTTTAAAGGAATTTCTACACATCATTCTATGAGAAATTACTTTAAATAGGAAAGGGAATAAAATGAAAAAGGAAAAACAAGACATGAGAGCCAACCTAGAAAGCCATATGCCAAGTCATATGTTTCAAACTTAGGCTACATCATGTCAATTAAAAAAAGAAAAGAAAAGAAAGGGATTTGTCCCCTAGAAAAGAAAGCACACCAAACACATAAGGGATCTATGGATTTGGGGTCAGTATGTTTGTTGCTGCAATTTTTTTATGAAAGAGCATGGAACTGTCATCATTCCCCAAAGCACATAGAACTGGAAGAATGACACAAAGAGAGTGAAAAAAAAGGAAAATGAAACTCCATTTTGGGTAAATGTGAAGGAGAAATTTCCATCTCAATGCCTTGCATCATCCCCAAAAGGAAAACACAAGCAAAATGAAAATGAAAAGATGAAAGAAAATGAAAAATATTTTGGGTCAACATGAAGGACACATTTTGGTCTCAATGCCTTGCATCATCCCCAAAAGGAGAAAACAAAACAAAAAGAGAAAAATACAAAGACCCTATGGGTCAACATGGAAGAGACATAGGGCATGTCTATGCTTTGTATCATCCCCAAAAGGAGAACACAAAACAAAAAGAAAAAAAGACAAAGACCTTGTGGGTCAACATGGAAGAGACATAGGGTGTCTCTACACTCTACATCATCCCCAAAAGGAGAGCACAAAACAAAAATAAGTGAAAAAGAAAATATGACATATAGAAGAAGAGAGATACAAATAGAATAAGTGTACAAAGAGAGGGAATATCAAACACAGGATACAGGGGAACATGATACATGAAAAGGAAAATAAAAAGTGAAAAGAAAGAAAAACTAAATAGGAAAATGCAAGTAAACCATGTAATAGGTTCTCTTCCTCCCAATCATGTTCAGTGTAATACGAGGGTAGTTGACTGTCCAAAGGAAGAATTGCAAGTGTTTAACCAGGAGTCGTACTAGGTTCTTCACTTGGTGAAGAGGATGTATCATTTAAGATCATTGTAGATGAAAATAAAGAATTTAAATAATATGCAATTCTTCATCTATTTTTGCTATCGTTGCATCATCATCATCATCATCATCATCATGAAGATTAATGGCAATAAGAGGATGAAGGGTTATTTCTAAGGATGGATGGATCAAATGTGGAGGTTGTTGGATTGGTTCAATTTTTTGTGAAGGTTGTACTAGACTTTCATGTGGTAGGTCAGGAGGAGGATGGTCATCTATTACTTTAGTTAAAGGTAAAGGTTGATTTTATTTATCTTCTTCTATTCAAGATTGATGAGCAAGGAGACAACGACAATGCCTTCATTCCCTAGCACCATGGTTTCTTTTAATTTTGTTTTGGAGTTGTAGAGGTGTAAGAGTCGATTGAATCATCATAGGTTCATCTGCTTCCGAAGAGGGAAGAACAAAATAAATTGAAGAGGATGGATCAACCACTTTCTCCTTAGCTTTACACACTTGTTTAAGGTGAGGAGGCATGATAGGAGTGGTTTCATTTTCCCTTGGTCATTTAAATGATGGTGTGGAAGTATCAAGTGGTGGTTTTTCATGAGCTTGTATGGTTTGCTCAATGTTAGACTCAGGTTGAAGCATGGTTTCGTCTATGATAGGAGGTGCAAAAGTGGATTGGGATGAGTTACAAAGAGACAATTCAACTATATTTTTGGCTTTAAAATTTGAATACAAAATGAAAAAGAAGTCCTTTCTAGGTGTGATAGGTTCCATAGGTGTAGACCAAAAGGCTTCTAATGAAAACTTACCTTTGGAAGATAAAGGATTAAAGCCACTAAGATGTATGGTGACTATCTCATTGTCATGTGGAAATTTCAAGCACTTGTGAGCAACTAATGAGACTACTTTCATTGAAAAAAGCCAAGGGTGGCCTAGCCACAAACAAAATTGGTTAGATTGTGGAATAATTGAAAATGTTACCTCCAAAGTTTTAGGTCCTATTTGTAAGGGTAACATGATTGATCCAATCATAGGGAAAGCAAAACTAGTATGTTTCTTAATCCATGAAGTTGGTTTATTATATGCATCTTGATATAGCTCATGTAATACTAGAAAATACTTTGTGATCACATTCTCGCCACAAGCGAGATCTATTAATATCTCATTAGTGGGATTATTATATATTTTTCTAGCTATGTAAAGAGGACCATCAGGAAGTTTTTGTAGTATGTATTTAGTAGAAAAAGTGATATCAAGAGATTTAATAGTTTGGCCCTTACAATGGATGACATCTATTGTAGCTATGAGCTCATCCATAAGACTTTCCATAGTAATAGGGGGAGGTGCATCATGTTGTTCAATGTTTGTATTAATAGTCATTACATCAATGGTTGAAGGTTCGCTAGCCTTGGAAAATGAAGTAGTGTGTTTAGGCATGGGATTAGTGAAAATTTGAAAATTTTGGTTAGGGGGTGCAACAAACTTATTGCTTTGATCATTAACACACTTAATGGATAGATGGCCTAAATCAATGAGGTCTTGAACTAAATGATTTAGATGCTTGTAGTGTTTAGTGTCATGTTCATTATAGTGATGACAATGACAATAAGCATTAGGTTTGAAGGTGGGTGGTAAAGGTTGGTTTGGATCAAGTGGTTGAACAGGTGGAAAAGTTAGCAAGCATTGTTGAATTAATTAGTTCATTGTATGATGAAAGGTATCAGGTATGGGAGCAAACTGTCTCTTCAAGTCCCCATACGTATAAGGAATTGTTGCTTTAACAATTGCTAGTTGATTTGGAAAGGATTGGGTTGGCTGCAGCTGAGGTTGAGGATGCAGATTAAACTGTAAAAATCCTCTATTTGGTTTGTGGAATTTTGGTTGGTTATTTTGGTGTTGATTGTTGTGTTCAAGTTTGTCAGCTCAGTTAAAAGTGGATTTTGAATCACGACTTCAAACTAAATTATGGTATTCACACAATACTGTGCATAAATACATAAACAAAGGAAACTTCATCATTTCTAATTCATCTTGAAGGTGTGTGTGCAAGTTTTTGATAAACATCTTTTGCAAATGTGCATCAAGAATCTTGAAATCAATTTGAGCATACATAGATTGGTATCGCGAGATAAAATCCATTACTTTTTCATTAGTGTTTTGTCTACATCACATAAGGTTAGCCATTGTCTTTTAAGGTGTCATTTGAACTTGAACGTGACTAAGGAAAGTATCCACCAATTTATTAAATGAATGGATGGAATGATTAGGAAATATGGAAAACCATTCTAAGGTAGTGTCTTTCAAGGTCCTTGGAAATAGTTTGGTTAATAGTTTATCATCAAGGATGGAGTCACTACACAAATTTGTATAGGCATTAACATGGTTGATAGGGTCTCATTTTCCTCCATATTTCTCAAACCAAGGAATTTATATCCCTTGCATGGTATTAGGGTATGTAAAATTTCTAAGGATAAGGGGCAACTACAGACATGATATGTAAGTGGAGCAAATTGACCATGGCTAATGGTGGAAAGTTGATGTTACATAGATGAAACAGTGGTAAGGATTTTTCAAAGAAGGGGATTGGGGTATGTGAGTGGAGGTGGAGAGGAAAATGGTAATCGAGTGTAGGTGATATAAGGTGAAGTGAAAGGAATACTATGAGGTGTGAAGGTGGTGGAAAGGACTTGTGATGCCAAAATAGAAGTAGGAAAGCTAGTGGAAATTGGGAAACAAGTAGCCTAATGCATAGTTGTATGGACTTGTGGATTGGTATAAGTTGGTATGGAAGCTATGGTTTAAGGGGGAGGGACTTGAGGTCCTCCTTGGCTTATAGGAATTGTCACAGATTGGGTATTAGAAGTGGCATGTTTATTGTAAATTTTAGCAATCTTCTTAATCACTTGCAAGCCATCATCACTTTCAATCAAACAATGAAGATTATCAATGGTAGGTATGGAAATTTGGGAAATTTTTTTAAGTGAAAAGACTTGTTCTAAATGGGAAAATTCTTCATGAATACTAATGACCTTGTCTTGAGGAAGAGAGTTTTTTTGGTTGTCAATATGCATTGGATGGAAAGATGAAGGCATAAAAGTAGTATTATCAAGGCCTAATGCACCATTGTCCATACTAGGCATAGGAGCTCATGAGATCCCAAGGTCCACAATGAAAGTACTATTGTGGGAAGCCATGAGTCTAGAAATTCTTCCCACTAAAGTGTTATAACTGGGGCACCAAACACTCATGCAAGTACCACTAAGGAGGGGTGAATGCAAATGAAAACTAATCTAACAGTTTGAAATGAAAATAACATAAATACAACTAACTATAATATCTAATGAGAGAAAATAGAAATGTAGAAAAATTATAGAAAAGTGCTAAAAATGTTGTTTAACAAGTGTAGCGGGACTGATTCACCCTGGGTGGTGAATGAGTCCCAGTATGCAATTTTTTTGTATTTGTCAGAAATTTTAAGATCAATTTAATGTCCTACAGAATTTAAAAAATGATGCAGAAGTATATTTTTACTATTTTCTTCAATGAGATGCAATGCAAAAATGAAAGCTATATGAAGTTTTCACTAATGCAAGATAGAATATCCTAAACTGTAAAAACAAAAGAATGTACTGATTGAATGTTCATGCAAATGAAAAATAGGATGCAATATGTGAATGAAATAAAAAATACAAAGTACTCAAAAGTTGGGTTCACCAAAATGAACCATAGGTTTTTGGCTCTTAGGACTTCTCTAAATCTTGTAAGGTTTTTCACCTAAAAGGAGAGAATTATGCCAAAAATGCTAACTAGTTCATTCAAATAATGTTGTGTGTGATGTTTTCTAACCTAAATGAAGTTAAATAAATGAAATTGAATGATCTAAATGAATAAAAATAAATACAATAGTGAAATTAAAGCTATATTTGAAAACACACTGTGATATGCAAACAATGAAGTAAATGAAGAAATTATGTAGAACAAAAAGAAAAAGGATGAATCTAGAATATTCTGAATGCTGGTGGAAATTGCTAATTTTTCAAAGTGGAACTCATTCATCCAGGGTGGAGAATTAGTTCTCCTAGTGAAAAACAGTTGGAAGAAAGTTTCTCTATCGGGATCTAGAATTTGAAAAAATTTAGTTTTTTAGTCCTAAGGTGGGACACATTCACCATAGGTGACGAATCAATTGTCTCCCAATTTTTAAAAAAAATTAGGAGACAACTCTACAACACCAGGTCTGGAAATCACTTCTTGTCGGATTGTCGAAACCAATTCTATAGAAAATAGAAAGAAAACCTTCTCCAAGCTTGAAATATACTTAAGTTGACTTGAAGCACCTAGTTGACTTGTAAACCAATCTTTGACACCAAAATCCTTGTCAAATTTGCATACCTAGGTCTACAAACAAACATGCAATAGGGAAAAATGGTTTAAGGTTAGTGAATAGGGGTTTTCCTTGGTCAAACCCCATTTTTGGTAATCAAACCTTCAATAAAAGTTAGTGAATAGGGGTTTAATGTTAGTGAATAGGGGTTTTCTTGAATGCTTGAAATATGAGATGAAATGCTTGAATGAGTGAGGAGATGTAAAATGAGGTGAAAATCACATATTTATAAACACTTGTGCCTTAGTTACTCATTCATACGTCATAACAGGCTAACATCAAGTGATTTTCAATAAAATACTAAAAGGAAATTTAAAATATTTTGAATTTGGGTCCAAGGGGGTCTCATTTGCCACCCATGGTAAATGGGTCCCACCTAGGACCTAAAAAAAAGCATCAAGAAATATGTTGTATTTAATGTTGTTTGTGAGGACAATCCTCAAAAATACACTTAATTAAGCATATGAGAGCATAAAGGGGCCGAATAAAGCATGAAAAGGGGATAAATAGTGAAAATATGCCTAAAAAAGCATGAAAGATTGTTACAAGACTTTACAACACTTCAAAATAGGACTTGATAATGAATAAAATGGTAATTTTTAGGTGAATTGTAATTAATAGAGTCTAGAAGAGTGTAGAAATGTCTTACAACACTTCACAACACCTTCACAAGAAATCATTCTTTGAGTTTTAGTACCTAAATAAACATGTTCAAGCCATTTCGCAACATAAAATTAGAGCAACATAGTTCCAACACCATGAAACAATACCTAAAAGGCCATGAAAATGACAAGGGGCCATTTTTCTATGTGTTGGTGTAAATAAGTATTTTCTTTATTACACTTTACTTAAGCTTACTTAGGGAATGCATATCATTATAGGTTTCACTTGTGACAGGTCCTAGTTATTTGCATCTTGCATCTAGGTTTGTGCATACATTGAGAGATACGATTTGAACACTTAGGGAAGTGTGTGTAGGAGAAATTCCACTCTTTGTGGTGTGATCTAGTTATCACCTTTTTATTCCCACTTTTCATGGCATGATAATTCCACTTTAGGTGTGTGATCCACCTTTCATGGAATTATCTAATATTTCTCTCTACCTACCCTTCACATGATTGGGACACTTGTCTCATTCATGGCCCTTCATTATGTCCTAGCTTGCCTTTATAATCAATCCTTGTACATACTTGTAATTGTCTATCTTCATGTACATCTTCATGCATATTGAGAATATAGTCATCATATTCTCTCATCTTCTCTCTCTCTTGTGTGCTATGTTTAGTCTCTTGATCCTATTGTTGCTTTTCATAAGTTCGTACATGCTATCAAAGCATTTGGAGGTTCTTTGCATAGCCATTGTTGGGAGATCTTTTTTTGTGTGAAGGTGGTCAAGAGGAAAATATAAGGAGCAGAGACATGTTGGCGCATCCTAGAAAAAATTCTACCTCAAATTTAGATTCAAAATGTTGTTTTTAGTCAAGATAGCCTTTTGTTTCATCAAAATCAGACTCTGAGAGCTCCAGATTGGGAAAATTTCCTATTTGAATACTTTCAATTTTTTGAATTTGTTCTATCTGGAACTTGTGAGAAACCCTTTGCAACAACACTCACATCCACTGAAAAAGACAACTCAAGATCTAGGATGTAGGTAGAACATACTCCAATTATGATGTCTCCTCAAGAGAGAAAGTGGCCTCCTCCAACTATTGTACAGCTACATCCACAATCACATCAACCTGAAAAGACTGATCATGTAGAGGAGGGTCAAAGTGTTCCCTCACAACAACTAAAGAAGAATCATGTTCATCAAAGAAAATATTTAAGTAATCAAATGTGTCTCCGAAATCTACAATGTAGGACTCTACAAACAAGCTACCAATGTCTGTCAAGTAGTCATCCCATGAAACTGCTGCTGGAAGACAAGGTATACACTATTGCACTAAATCACAAGGAATTGAAACTGTCAAAACACAAGTATCATCATGTACATCAACAATAGGCTCAAGAACCTCAGGAGTAGTGAGCACTCCAAGATTCAAGTAGCCATACTCATTCTCCTCAAGTGTGTCCATACTAGGGTGAACTAAATCATCAATAGGATCAAAATATGAGAAAGTATAGAATTGAGAATGATGATCAACCTCCGCAACTACAACAAGAGCCCTGCTATGCAAATCCTAAACAATGATAGAATCTAGTGTGAGCTCTACACTCTTTCCTCTACCACTATCTATAATCTGATAGATGGAAAGGATGTTCCTTGACAAAGTAGGGACACATAGAATATCATTAAATGCTCCACCTTCAATGTCAATAGACACCTTCACACAAACTACCAATGAAGTGTTTTTTTCCATCAAAATGGTTGGTGATGAACAAGAATCAAATGAAGAGAACATATCCTTGGAAGAATTCATATGATGTGAAGATCTTGAATCAAGGATCCACGTATATGAATTGGAATCTGCAACTACAAGAAATGCTTGCCCTTTATGTTTCTCATGTTGAGATGAAGAAGAAGGAGATGAGTTTGATGTTCTTGCTGTGATAGTTGTACTTTTTCCCTTAGAAATATAAGTGGAAGGAGATGAGTCCTTCTCCTGATATGCATTTGGCAAGTTGATGTTGTTCTTCTTAAGGATGTTTTTCAACTCATCAATTTTCTTAACATGACAAAGATGCTCCTCATGACCAAATTTTTTGCGATATGCACATGTTGGTTTCTCCCTCTTGCTTGAATTGTTGTTCTTTGAATAATGTGATTATGAGCCTTGTTGTGGAGTGGATTGTTTTTTCTCTCCTTGTGGCTTTGGTGAAGTTTTCTTTTGGCCTTTCCCTTTTCCTTGCTTGTTGTTCCCATATTTGACCACCAATGCTTTTGAAGTTGAAAACTTGAGAATGCCCATTTTCATCAACTTATTTTGCTCAAGAATCAAAAGATCTATGAGAGCCTCAAAAGATGGTGATTTAAATTTGCTAATTGTCGATCTTTGAGTCTGAAAACTTGAAACAAAGGCTACAAACTCAGGTGGAAGCTTGTCCAACATGTTGAAGACTAATTGATCATCCTCTTTCTCAATACCACAGTCTTTTAGTTGTGCTCTTAGCTCATTTTCCTTAGTGACATAATCTTGAATGGTATCAAAATTCTTGTGATCAAGGCTTAGGAGATCATGTTCAAGCTTATACCCCTTAACCTTATCAACCTTGCCATACAAAGTAGAAAACTTATCCAAAGCTTCCTTGGCTGTAGTACATTTATCAACATGGAATTTATGAGATCATCTGAATAAACTTTCTAAGTGTACCCAATGCCATAGAAGTTTTAGTGAGCCAATCCATATATGTAGTTGGATCTTCCTTAGGATCTAAAGGTGTAGTTATGGTTCCATCAATGTAGTAAATTAAACCTTTTTCCATTAGTTTACTCCATGCATGTACTTTCCATGTAGCATAATTATGTGCAGTTAAGAGTGGAACTTTAGATAAACCCATGATAAACTAGGTAGAATCACACAAGAGACAACCCCCCAAATTCACTCAATCAAAGTACCCCCCCCCCAAAGAGATGATTTTGGTGCTTTATAATGCAATGCATGTACAATAGGCCACTTGGAACTTGGCTAAGTGGACTTATGATTTCTGATTTACAACTTGCTACAAATAGGCTAAGAAAAAACTAGAACAATGAAGCAAAGACCTAAATTCAGATCTATGCAATACAAGTGCCAAATAGGCTAAAAATGACCATATGCTGAAAGTACAAAATCTACTTAGTATTGCTCCAAACTAATTGCAGAATCAAGAAGTAGATGAAAAATCATGCACTTTCAAAAAAATAACACTTGAAAAGGAGTTCGTATGTGCCTGAACGGAGCCTCGAAAGCTGCAAAAATGAGGATTAGATAGGTACAATGTTGAAAAACTAAAAATTATGGAAAATCTGTCCACCAAAATCAGAAAACAAGTACACAAATGTGAAGTACATGAAAATTAGCCCAAATAAATAAAAAAAATTCAGAAAAAAGGAGCTAAAATGAGCAAGATATGAGCCTTCAAAGTTGGACTGCAAAATTGAAAACTCCATTGGTGAGGGGAGTTTTTTTAGAAAATGTTGATGTCATACTAAGGTAGTGCTAACATCATCATCTCATGTGATTAAAATTGACAATTTTCCAGCTATCAAAAAAAGAATATGCTCCACTAGGTAGAATATTCACTGGAACTTTGTGCTTAAATTTGACATGGAAATGAACATCAACATAGATGGTAAAATGATGGAATATTCCCTCTAAAGAGAATATGATGTGGAATCTTTGCACTCATATTTTGGAAGAGATGTAGCCAGTTGGGATTTTGAATAGAGACTGTCAAAATCTACAGAGTGAGTTGGCCAATTTATAATGATGCTGTTGAAATCTCTAAACAAGCTACCGAATTAAATGTGGTTGTTGGTGGAGAAATGGAGAACATCGATGTGTACAATGGGTGTCGAGTGGAAGTGCAGGGACTGTACCCTGCAGAGTACCCTGTAGCCTACAACGTACTGTGCAAGCAATACCAATTTTTTTTTATATTTTTATTTTGATTTTTAATTTTTGATTTTTTTTGTTTATATAAAAAAAAAAGAAATACAAGTTTTGATTTTTTATTTAAAACATTTAAAATAACCCCAAATACATTATTTTTTAGAAAGGTGGATTTTAATTTTCTAAAAAATATTCTAAAATATTCGAGAATTATTTTTTGCTAGAAAATATTTCAAAATTGGAAATTTTCTTAATATTTTTTCAAAACTATAGAAAGCGACTACACTACGACCATTACACTTTCCATTGCAGCTTCACATAGTTTGGGAAAGGAATCTTTCAGCATCAACACAGGGAAATTTTAGAAGATTTCAAAGACTCCTTAAATTTTGAGGGTTCTTCCTTCTTCACTTGTGGATTGGTGAGACTTCATTCATGCACCTTTGGTATTGTTTCTTCCTAAGGGGAGGAATGTTTTTTGATAGTTTTGGAGTAGCTTCTGCATTCCTTCTCAAGCATCTTCAATAGGTTAACATTGTACATTGAGGGGGGGATACCTTGTCTCTCTTCTTCTCTTGTATGGGGGGGAACTTTTTCCTCACATGGGGTTTTGTCTTACTCATGCTATGTTCATAGGACTTTTTATATCATCTCTCTTTTGGGGGGTAGTTTTTTCCCACTGGGTTTTTCTATCTTTACTCCACTTGTGAGAGATTTCATTGCATTTTACATGGGTACCTAACATGGCTCAGTTGCCAAGACCCATCTTGCATCTTATCTTGCTTGGTTAGCTTGATTCTTCATTCCCTCACTTGCTCTTAAGGGGGATTGTTAGTGTAAATAAGTATTTTACTTATTACACTCTACTTAAGCTTACTTAGGGAATGCATATCATTAGAGGTTACACTTGTGACACCTAGTTATTTGTATCTTGCATCTAGGTTTGTCCATACATTGAGAGATATAAGTTGGACACTTAAGGAGGTGTGTGTAGGAGAAATTACACTCTTTGTGGTGTGATCTAGTTATCACCTTTTTATTCCCACTTTTCATGGCATGATAATTCCACTTTAGGTGGGTGATCCACCTTTCATGGAATTATCTAATATTTCTCTCTACCTACCCTTCACATGATTGGGACACTTATCTTATTCATGGCCCTTCATTGTGTCCTATATTTCCTTTATAAGAAATCCTTGTACATACTTGTAATTGTCTATCTTCATGTACATCTTCATGCATATTGAGAATACATGCATCATATTCTCTCATCCTGTCTCTCTCTTTTGTGCTATGTTTAGTCTCTTGATCCTATTGTTCCTTTTCATAAGTTCTTACACTATGAAATGCTCCCCACTATCAATTATCAAACACATTCAACCATTAATAACTACCTTAATTTTGATGAAGTTATTTTGGATGAACCAAACTTTAATTGTCACAAACATGTGGTTTGTTGTTCTCCTAAGAACTCTGCTTCTAGGGAGGATATTATGACCCAAGACAAAGATAACATTGGCACTAATGATATTATGCCCTTCAAAGAAAATGATGATTCTTACTTATTATGGGATCCTAACATTATTCAACCTCAACTCATCCTTCATCCCCCATCCCAAAATCTACCACCTCAAACCAAACCTGAATTCACCCTCTATGCACCTCAAATTAATGTGTCACAACAACCGAGTTATAATACCATCGACAATAGATATAAAACTTGAAATAGTCTACAACCACTGCAACCAACCCTACACTCTTTACCTCCCACACATAAAGGAGTATTACCTTGTTGAACAATTAAGGAATACTCCTACAAATATTTCCCTTTGGGATTTACTTCAAAACACACCAAATTACCACAATATTCTTCAAACTACCTTAAAAAAAATTGCAGTTCTTCCTAGTACAACTTCAAATGACATTGCATCTTTCATCCACTAAATGAATCAAAATAATATATACATTACCTTAAATCAACATGAGCTCCCTCCTTTAAAGTTGCAAAACCAAAACAAATCTTTCATGATCATTGCTTAATACAATCGAATAGGGATAAAGTGAACCCTTATTGATAATGGTTATGCCCTTAATGTGTGTAGTGTGAATCTCATTGATAGATTGTGTGTTGAGAAGTCACAAATAATACCTAATTTCGTATATAGTAGAGGATTTGATAATACAACAAAGCAACTACTTGGTATAATCACTTTGCTTATTATAGTTGGGGTGACTACTTTGCAAACTCCTATTCATGTCATACCTTATGATTTGTCATATAATCTTCTTTTAGGAAACACGAACAAAAAAAGAAAGATGAGAAACACAAACAACCAACCATCATGACAACTCAAAATTTTGCAAAATATTCTCAACCATCTACACAAGAAAATACAACATACACAACCTTTCATGAATACAATAACGAACCATCACCTGATCCAAAAGTATTGAAGATGATTCATGGAAAAGGTTATGACCTCATGAAACAACTTGGGTATAGTGGAAAAGGATGTGGTGCTTGAGAACAAGGTATCCACAACCCTATCAATCCTATCACACAATAATCAACTCATGGTATTGGCTATTTTTGTATGATGGAGATCACCAAACCCTCACTCAATATAAAAAAACCCACACAACACACTCCTAAATCATCCTTAATAGTCATCCATCCTAAAATCCTCAACACTAGTGGTCTTGAACATCATCCTTTACCAAACATAAAACACACAACTACACCTTTGCTTAATGGCAATGTCATCTCACAAGACACCAATGATTCGATAGATTTTCCCTCCTATAAGAGAGAACAAAATCTCACAATCTAGAGAAAATTGTGTAAGTATGACATCTATGTCTAAGAAAAATGTATCTTTGACACCAACCACGATAATAACTTCTACCATTAATCAAGATGGTATCTTGTTGAGACTCCTCAAAGATCACTTGATATCTCTTCCCCCTCGAACTTGAAAGAAATGTTATTATAAGACTTCCCACTAATGAATGTAAAGCTTTGAGTCGTAAACTTCAACAGTTTTGGGAGTTTGGTATGCTTCCCTTTATGAGCACACTTAATTCCTATAATTGATATCAATTTTCACTCTCACCTACATTTCATCAATCATTTTGGCTCACCCTTTTCCTGTACTAAGTGGGTGCAAGGGGGTTTGATATCATTTCCCTTGTATGTCACTTGTGGTTGCCTCCTTTGGTTATTAATTAACCTTTCATGAATACATAAGAGCAAGCTTGGGATGTGGACTACATGCCTTTAGTTGGCTCGCATATGACATACTTCCCTTCTCATGATGTAGTTTCTCAAAAACATATGACTTGGAATAGAGATTTATGAGTAAGATCTCATTTCCTCTTCTTATACTTCAAAGAAATTGCTTATAGTATTGGTGCTCACATCTTCTTTAAAGTGGGGGCATACATCATCGCTTACATTTTATTGTGCGATTTTTTTTTTCTTCCGATTCCCTCTCTTGGAAACATTAGGAGCAATGTTTCCTAGGATTATACCTTCAATTTTTCCTCACTTGGAAATAAGATGAGAGCATTTTCACTTTTCCTCTCTTGGAGACATTTAGCATGATGTTCCTTAAGATGAGACATTGCATGAACAAAGAAAAATCCCTTTGAAAAAACCTTGCACTATCTTGCATTAACAATGTCTATGAGTGTCAAGCATACAAAGTTTTGCTTACCTCATAGAGCTTGAAAATCATTTTCCCTAGTGGCACCTTGTTAAAGTTATCAAGAAGTATAACTTTGATATGGTTGAGTGGGAAGCCCATCCAATGGCACAAATTTCCCCATAGCCACCTATGTATTTTTGAGTGAATTAAAACTAGCATATGTACTTCACCCTTTGGCCTTCTCACCCAGAAGACAACCAATAATTTTTGTCAGCCTAGAGTGAGTATACATTTCTTTTTCCAAACAAACATCCTAGATTTGATCCACAACTAGTTGGACAAAAGATTGAATCTTGATCCACCCCCTTTCACTTTCATCTTCCTAGTTCTTTCCATTGCATGATTATGTATCTTAATGGTTTGACTTGGGATATTGGATCCTATGGGCTTGTACAACCTCCTCTAATCTTTTTCATTCTTTTTCACCTGCATCTATACACTTGGATCTCTCTTGAATGTCTAGTTCAGTGTGAGTTTGAAGCAAGTTCATCCTCTCGTGCTAAAGTGGGGGTTAAATGTGTTACAAAAAAAGGTACCCTTTTCTTGACATGGGATTAATTCATGATAAACTAGACATAATGAGGCCTTGATTTAGGTGTTGTGAGGCATTTTATGCATCCACACTAGGTCTCAAATCCTTATAAATTGAATAACACGCTTTTAAGGATGCCTTGTAAATGTGTTGTAAAGTGTTGTAAGATACTTTCACGCTTTTCTAGACTTAATAAACCTATTTATCCCTAATTCAACATTATAAAATATGTTTAATAACATTATCACATCAACTTAAAAGGCTTGTAAGATAAACTTAATGATAAACTAGTGTTGGAATGTGTCTTACACATTCACATGGGTTCTTGTGCCTTCCTAGGCTAAGTGGGCCTCATTTTAGTGTTGTAAACTATATTTAATCACACTTTCACATTGAATTCTATGTCCCAATCCCTATTTGACATTAAAATCATCATTAATAAGCCCCTACTAACCCATATTGTGCATCCCAAGGCTTAAATTGATCAAATATCCAACAAAGTAACAATTTAGACCTTGTTTCCTTATCTCCTGGCTTCCTAGCTATCAAAATGGCCCCTATAAGACCCATTCGCCATGCATGGTGAATTAGTCCCATCTAAGTGGGACCCATTCTCCATGCATGGTGAATCAACCCCATCTAGGTGGGACCCATTCACCATGTGTGGTGAATGAGTCCCTTTTGGCCCAATTTTGACCTTTGAGTGGAAAATAGTGAAAATTAAGTTTAATACTACTTCATGTCAGCCTTTGATGAGGTATTAACCAGATAATAAGGTGAAATTCCTATAAATATAAGTCTTTTAACTCATTTTCACCTTCATTGTTCATCATTCTTCCACCAATCTATCTCAAGTCAATAAACTTAGGGTTTTAACATTACAAGTCATTTAAGATCAATTTTATAACATTCAAGGGTAGATCCTTCATGTTTTGTTGCAAAATTTCAAGATCAAAAATCATGGAAAGGTAATCAACTCCATTATTACATGTTCCATTACATTCTTTCATCATTTTGGTTTAATTACCTAAAAGTGGTTTGATCAAGGAAAAACCCCATGCCCTAACATTCAACATATCTCTCTTTTTCCTTGTGTGTTTGTAGATTTAGGAATTTTGGTAGCTTGGGAATCACTAAGAATCAAGTTGAAAAGTTGTTCAGGTCTTCTCTTCATTGATCAAGTCAAAATATCAACAAAAACTCAATTTCAAACCCATAAATCAGAGTTTTAGAAGCAGACACTTGTAGAGAATCAAAGTGTAGATCAAAAGTGGACTCATTTTCCATGGGTGGTGAATGAGTCCCACTCCAACATCAAGTTTGAGTTTTCTACATTTTTAGATACCCTTTTGTCAGAAATAGGTTTTAGCTCAATTTTGTAGAATTGGGACTAATTCATCAAGAATGGTGAATGAGTCCCACCAAGCCTAAAGAATAGCATCATCAGCATTTCAAATTCCATCTCCAACCTCCATAAGCATCTCAGGTGCACACTTTTAGTTTGGTTCATTTTTGTTAAGTTTTGCATTCATTTCTAGTTCATTTCTACATAACACAATGTGTTTTCAAACAAGTTGCATTTCAATAGTTTTACATTCTTAATCCATTAATTTTATCAATTAGTTGAATGTATGTTATTCCATTTAGTATAAAAAACATCATATAGTGTATAATTTGAGTGAACCACCTAGATTTTCAGTGTGGGTTCTATATCTTTTCATTAGATGAAAGATCCTAATTGAACAAAAGAGACTTACCATTCCTAGTCCCAAAAATATATGGTTTAGGTATTTATTTCAAAACCCACCAAATTACCACACTATTATTCAAATAGTCTTACAACAACTTACAGTTCCTCCTGGTACAACTCTGAATGATGTGGTAGCTTTAATCTATGGAATGAACCAAGTTAATCTAGACATTACTTTCCATCAACATGAGCTCCCTCCTTTAGAGTTGCAAAAAAAAATGAAGCTTTTATGATAATTACTCAATTCATTTGCATCGGTATCAAAATAACCCTTGTCGATAATTGTTCTACCCTTAATTTTTGTAGTGTGAATCTCCTTGATAGATAACACATTGGTAAGTCACAAATAATACCTAATTCCATATCTATTGAAGGATTTGATAATAAAAGAAAGCAATCACTCAGTGTAACTACTTTGCCTATTATGGTTGGGGTGGCTACTTTGAAAACTCCTATTCATGTCATGCCTTATGATCTTTCATATAATCTTCTTTTAGGTAGACCATGGATGAACATGAAATGAATGCAGTGCCTTCAACCCTTCATCGTATCATGAAATATGTCTATAACAATAACATTTATTAAGTTTAAATAGACCTTGAGTCTAAAATTTTCTTGCACCTTGAAAAAGGAGCTACAAATCCTCTAAAAACATTAATTCCAACATCCAACATAGATCCTCTTGAAATTGAACACAACGATGAGGAATCACCATCTAAATTATTTGGTGATGATTAGGGATTCTTAGAATTCACACCTTCATTTATGGGAAAAAAAATAATCACACAAAAGAAAGATGAGAAACATGAACAACCAACCATCATGACAACATAAAATTCTACACAATCTTCTCAACCATCTATGCAAGAAAATAAACACAATAAAAAATAATGACTTGATCCAAAAGAAATGAAGACACTTTATGGAAAAGGTTATGACCTCATGAAACAACTTGGGTATTGTGGAAAGGGATGTGGTGCTCGAGAACAAGGTATATGAAACCCTATCAATATTATCACACAACAAACAACTCAAGGTTGTGCCATAGGAAAAAGGAACCTTTTCTTGACATAGGAGGGTATGTGCAAGATCATCATGGAAAAAACAGGCCCTTAAGTGGCAAAAAATTTAGAAAAATCAAATTTAGGCAATTTGACGTAAAAATTTGAAAAAGTTATCTATATTATTTCAAAAATGTGTAAGAATAGAATCTGTAGAAAATTGAATGTAGTTTCTAAACTACTAGGTATGTTTTTTTTTTTTTTTAATCTATTTGGTGAAAATTTGAAATTTCAATGTAGTGGTACTTAAATTTAAGGGAAAAAATAAAAAGTAGGAGTCTTTCTGACCACCCTAACCACAATCAAATGATAATATTTTCTTATAATATTTTAGATATAAGTAGAGGACTCATGCCCCGATGTGATGCATACTTTTTTGTAATTTTTTTCTAAGTAAATAATTAATTATGAATTTTTTATTAGAAATTTTTAAAAAATATAAAAACTCATATGTTTGACCACCTTAACTTGGTCAAAACTTCATGAAATTCAATTTTTTATTTTTTTAATACTATAGTATGCGAAGCATAGAATGTGACACATGTTTTGGATTCAAAAAATGTGATACTATTTGAAAGCTATAAATGTTTTTCAATCATCCTATCAATCAGGACTTTAGTCATAATTTGAATAGAAAATGAATAATAATTACTTACTAAATTCAAATTAAAGTATAATATATATATATATATATATATGTGGAAAGCTAAGAATCTCCTTTAAAAACCATTTTCGTTTCATTAATCTTGGGTAAAAAATAGTCATCAGCCACATACCCATCATATTGCCACCTTTTGGCCCATCATGATCCTGCACATACCCAGGATTAATTCAAGACAAATTTGACTTAATGAGGTCTTAATCTAGTGTTGTGAGGCATTTTATCCATCCACACTAGGTCTTGGACCCTTGTAAATTGAATAACATGCTTTTAATGATGTCTTGTAAAGGTGTTGTAAAGTGTTGTAAGATGCTTTCATGCTTTTCTAGACGTAATTAACCTTTTCTCCCAAGTTCAACATTATAAAATGTGTTTCATAAATCTTCACATCAATCTAGAAGGCTTGTGAATTAAACTTAATCTTAAACTAGTGATGTAATGTGTCTTGCATATTCACATTGGTTCTTGTGCCTTTCTAGGCTATGTGGACCTCAATTTAGTGTTGTAAAGTGTACTCAATCACACTTTCACATTGATTTTTGTGTCCCAATTTCTTTCTTACATTTACATCATAACTAATAGTCCCATATTAATCCATATTTTGCATCCTAAGGCTTAAATTGATCAAACACCTGACAAGGTTGCATTTCAGACCTTATTTCCTTATTCCTTGCCATCTGAGCTGTCAAAATAGCCCTTGTGGGACCCATTCACCATGCATGGAGAATCACTCCCATCTAGATAGGACCCATTCACCATGTGTGGTGAATGAGTCCTATTTGGCCCCATTTTGACCTTTGAGTAAGAAAAAAAGTGAATTTTGAGTTTAATTTTGCTTCACGTTGGCCCGTGATGAGGTATTAATGGGTTACTAAGGAACATGAGTGTATAAATATGTGTTCTCCTCATTTCACATCTCTTATCCTTCTATTATCTCTCATCATTCCTTCATCCACAAATTTTTTATCTTAAGTCAAGAAAATTAGGGTTTATCATTGCAAGATATCAAGAAGGCTTCTAAAGACATTCAAGGGTTGAATCTTCATATTGTGATATAGAATTTCCAGATCAAACATCATGGAAATGTAATATATTCCATTGTTGCATGTTTCATTCCTTTCTTTCATCATTTTGGTTTAATTACCTAAACGGGGTTTGACCAAGGTAAACCCCCATGCACTAGCAATCAACATTTCTTCTTTTCTTCTTGTGTATTTATAGATTTAGGTCTCTTGGAAGTTTGTAAATCATTGAGGATAGAGTTTCAAATTCATTCAAGTGATCCATTCATCATTCAAGTTAAAATATCAACAAAAAGTCACATTTAGACCCAAATCTAACAATTTCATAAGCATACACCTGTAGGAAGCAAAAGTGTAGATCTAGCTCCACAGAATCAACTCATAAATTTGTAGATTCCTATAGGTGGAATAATTTACCACCACTGGTGAATGAGTCCCATCTGTAGTCTTGAAAAGTGAATTTTTTAGAATTTAGCTCATGACAGTTAGAAACCTGTTTCCTAGAATTTTCATTAGAAGTAGGATTGATTCACCATGCATGGAGAATCAGTCCTAGTGACCATTAATAGTGACTTATGGAACATTATAGAACCTTCCAACAATAGTAATCTACCTCCAAGTGCACTCTGTTCAGTTTCATCAATTTGTGTTTTCATTTGTTTAGGTTTCTAGTTCATATTTTGCAATCAACATTGTTTTTTTCAACATCTTTCATTAAATTAGTTTATATTCATTTATTTGAATTTGTAAGCATTCAAAGACATCTACACACACTTCACATCAATATCCTTTCCATCCTTACATTAATCTTGATTGAAACAAAGTGCATTTTGGTCCATCTTTCCCCTATTACATGGAAAAGCCTAAAAGAGAAAGGAAGGATTTGGGTACAAAAATCCTTCATTTCATTTTGGTGAACCTATGTTTTGAATACTTCTCTTTTTTTATCTCGATTCCATCATCATAGATCTAGCTTACATTAGGGTTTGAATAATTCATTTGCATGCTAGGTGTTAAATTTTGCATTAATAAAAAGTGCTTTTAGGTTGCATTATTGGGATTTAAATTCCTTTCTATTCTCTAAAATTCTACATTTTTCAATTAGGTCTACATCATAGCACTTAGAAAGGATCAAAATCAATCAAAAATTTCTAAAAATTTTGAAAAAATTCCATACTGGGACTCATTCACCATCCTAGGTGAATCAGTCCCAGCTTCTAACCCCTAAAATAGCATTGTACGAAACTCAAAAAATTGTTTTTAGGCTTCTAATTGGTGCCTTAGCTTGTATATATCAGTCAATTGCATTTCTGTAGCATGAATTTCATAAAATCTATCCTTAATTAGCTCATTTCATGCATGGATTCCATTTCAAGTTTGCATTCTCATCTTGGTACATATCATACTCAGTCAATTGTCACCTTTGAAATATGAAACATTATTCTCCATTTGCATCTTTGCTTTAGAATTGTTACATTTCAATATTGTAGATTAATCATTTCACCATGTTTTCATTAAAAAATTCTATAGTTCCCATCTTGCATATTCTCTTTTTAGATATTATTGCATGTTGTAAGAAACTTTTGTTGAAAGCATATGAATATGAGGTCCTTTCCCTGAGCTCTTTTTGTTCATCATAGATCCCTCTTCTAGTTCCCCTTTTGTGGATGAGGTTAGTTTAGTGAAAGAAACCTTGGATAATCATAACATTTACATTTTTTCTTCTCCTATTATCTCTTACCCTTGTGAAGTAGATATTTTAGTGCTAGAAGGACCAATTGATGAGAGTTGTGACAATCTGAGTTGTTTCTCTCCTTTTAGCTCTCCTATTAGACATAACATTACCATAGAAGAGGACATCACACTAAGTAATCACAACGATCACAAAACAAAACATGATGATGAGACCATAGATTCATCTCCCAACACCTCCCCTATTTGTGAGAATATTTTTGTGATTAATCATGGCAATCACATTATTTTTGAGGAGGATATGTTAAAAAGTTAGATACTCAAATATTTAAGACTTATG
The DNA here is from genome assembly GCA_007258455.2 of Sequoia sempervirens. Classification (NCBI taxonomy): domain Eukaryota; kingdom Viridiplantae; phylum Streptophyta; class Pinopsida; order Cupressales; family Cupressaceae; genus Sequoia; species Sequoia sempervirens. Next base: position 178,440 of record VDFB02325927.1, on the reverse strand, counting down.
ACAATCCTCTTTGTTTTTATTCCCCTATTTTGGAAGATATTATTGGAAAAAGGGAGGTAATCAAAGATAATTATGAGAATCTCCTTGCTCCCTTTCCTAATGTTTCCCTCATCCAATAACACATACTTAATCAAGTGAATCCAATCATTGAACAATAAGAATGTGATGCTTTTTCTACTCTTGATGCCTCTCCCACTTGTGCTAAAGCTACTTTGTACATTTCAACCTTAGATGAATATATTACAAGCTCTCCTAGTAAGGTAGATAATATGGAACAAGAGAATGAGACATTAAAAACACTAAATGATTGCATAAAGTCTTCCCCTAATCACCTCATTATCAATAATCAGACACATTCAACCATTCATAATTACCTTGGTTGTGATGAAGTTATTTGGATGAACCAAACCTTAATTTTCATGAACATGTTTTTTGTTCTCCTATGAACTCTCCTTCTAGGGAGGATATTATGATCCAACACAAAGATAGCATGCCCTTCAAAGAAAATGAACAATCTCACTTGTTATGGGATGTTAACAATATTCAACCTCAATACACCCTTTACCCACCGTCCAATAAACCTCCCTACACACTTTACCCACCTTCACATCCACTTCACCCTTCCAATAAACCTCACTTCACCCTCGATCCACCTCAAATTAATGTGTGGCAATAACCAAGTTATAATATTTGTAATCATACATATAATACTCAAAATCATCTGCAACCACCACAACTAATCCCACCCTCTTTAACTTTACCCAATACGGCTAGTGCTCCTCACTATAGCCCACACACAAATGAGTATGATCTTGTTGAACAATTAAAGAATACTCCTGCAAATATTTTCCTTTTGAATTTACTTCAAAACTCACCAAATTACAACATTCTTCAAACAACCTTAAAAAAAATCACGATTCCTCCTAGTACAACTCTAAATGATGTGGAAACTCTCATCCACAAAAAGAATCTTGACATTACTTTCCATCAACATGAGCTTCCTCCTTTGGATTTTCGTATAAAACATGATGCCTTTATGATAATTGCTTGATTCAATCATAGAGTTATCAAACAAACTTTCATAGGTAATGGCTTTTCCCTTAATGTGTGTAGTGTGAGTCTCCTTGATTGATTACATGTTGACAAGTCACAAATAATACTTGATTTTGTTTCTATTCAAGGATTTGATAATGCAACTAAGCAACCAATCGGTGTAATCACTTTTCCTATTATGGTTGTGGTGGTTATTTTGCAAAATCCTATTCATGTCATGCCTTATGATCTTTCATAAAAGCACTCTTAGAAGGATGTTTTGTGATAGTATTGATGTTAAGGGATGCCTTGATTACTTCTATCAATGGACAATAACCAAGACCATGAGTTGTTTGTTGTGTGTTAGTCTCTATAGGGTTGCAAATACCTTGTTCTCGAGCACCACATCCTATTCCACTATATCCAAGTTGTTTCATTATTTCATAACCTTTTCCGTAAAGATTCTTCATTGGTTTTTAATTCGATGGTTGTTCATCATTAAGTTCATCAAAGGTTGTTGTGTAACTTGATGTTTGTTGTTCTAAAGTGGTTGAGGTGGATGCTTGTGAAGAGTTGTCCAATTTTTGTGTTGCCATGACTGCAATTTCTTGTCCCTTGCTAAAGTCTTTGTATATGATCTTGTACTCACCCTTGAAGTCATGCTTTAAATCTAAGGAACCCCACTCATCTTTTAACAACATCATGACATGTTCAATATGTTGTTGTTTTCCTTTCTATTGTGCGGGTTCCACTTGTGTGGTTGGTGTTAATGTGTTCAAGGGATTTTCTCTATTTTTATCAATGTTCAAATAATTGTTTGGATGAGGGTCAGCTTCAAGTGTGTACACCTTTTTGTTGTATATGTATTTCATTTTGTGATGAAGAGTAGAAGGCACACCATTCATTGCATGAATCCATGGTCAACCTAAGAGAAGGTTATATGTAAGATCTTTTGGAATAACATGGATTGATCGGGAGTCGAAGAAAGAAAAAGAATGCCTCTTGTTGGCTGGGACCTAGTTTGTAGATCAAAAAAGGATGGAGGCCTTGAGCTAAGAATAATCAGACTGCTGAACAAATCAATCCTAGCTAAACAGATATGGAGACTATTCTTTTCCTCTGGGGAATGGAGTGAAATAATTAAAAGCAAGTATTTGCAGAATAACAATTCCCTCAAGGATCTTATTGAGAATCCTCTTCTCTTGAAAGGATCAAGTTGCTAGAACTATATGATTGACAGGATTAAGGTGGTGGAATTGGGATTGAAATGGTAGGTATGCAAGGGTAACTAGATTAGATTTTGGGATGACTGTTGGCTGCGCAATGAACCTCTGACTCAGGACGGGAATCTCAGTAGATGGGCTGATTTTTGCAAAGACACTTATGGCCTCTTTGTTAAAGATTACTGGAGGGATAGTAAGTGGGTCAATCTCCCAATGATAAACCCTACTTTGGTCTCTGTTTACTTCTCTTTGAATGTTGTTAGACTTTGCCTGAATCAGGAGGATAGTCTTATCTAGAAGTATGAACCTTCTAGGTGTTTTTCTGTTTCTTCTGCTTTTTCTTGGCTCTCACATGCTCTTAATCCCCCCCCTCTGTGGTCACATGCTTGGACTAAGCATCTCTTACCTAAGGTTAACATCTTTTTTTGGCCCTTGCTCCAAAATAAAGTGCTAACTATTGATAATCTTTACAAAAGAGGTTTTCTGCTACCCAATAGATGCTACCTCTGTAAAAGCAAGGCTGAATCGGTTAACCACCTCTTTATCCAATGTCCTTTCTCCTCTCTAGTTTGGGATAAGCTTCTGAAATGTTGGCATTTTTCTTGGGTCCCTCCGAAGTCGGATGAAGAATTTTTTGTTCAATGGAAAGTCCCTTCTCTCAACCCCTTTATAAAAAAACTATGGGATTTCTTGTTCCCCCATTTGGCGTGGGGAATTTGGAAAGAGATAAACCACATGATCTTTAGGGATAAGGATTCATCAGAGGAAGTTGTGTTTGAAAGAATTCTTAGGATGATTAAAAAGAACTTCTCTGTTGTTCCCTTCAGGGAGGGAAAGTTTGAGGCTGTGGTTTGCTCTCCTTATGATAGCTAGATTGCTAGGGAATGGAGAATTAAATGGGATATTTCCAATGCTCCAAATCCAGCCAAAAAGTCCAGGGAGGGAGTTTGCTAGAGTTTTCCTATGGATGGCTGGGCCAAAGCCAACTTCGATGGTGTGGCCAAAGGAAATCCAGGGAAGGCTGGGTGTGGTGGGGTCCTAAGGGACTCAGCAAGTAACTTTATGGGAGTTGTTGCCACCCCTTTGGGGGTCCAAACAAATCACGTGGTAGAAGTGGCAGGTGCTTATTACATAATCAACCTAGCAATGGAAATTAAATGTAAATTTATGGCTTGAAGGTGATTCAAAAAATATAATAGACATCCTTTATGGTAGGTCCCAACCTGCATGGTCTATTAAAAACTAGATTGAAGATGCTAAGTTATTACTTAGTAAGTTTGACAGAATTAAAATCACTCATGCTTATCACAAGGCAAATGCAGTTGTAGATTTTTTTGCTAATGAGGGAGTTAAGAGTGATAAAATCCTCACGTGGAACAAATGGATTGACCTCCATTATGATGTTCAAGCTTTTATGGTGCTTGATGCAGTGAATGGAAAAGTGGTGGCTTCTTGTAATAATGATGAAGGTACGAGTCATGACTTACAAAATAAGTAGACTACACGGGGCTGAGAGTATCCGTCAGAGTAATTATTTACCTTGGCACACTTTGTGGGTCTTGCAAAGCAAAGGAACTATCTGGAACAGGTTCTCCACTTGCAACAGTATTTGCACCGAGATTTCAAAAATGGGTGGGGAACGGAAGAGAGTCGAACCTACCAATTTCAAGTCACACACCAAGAACACTAAAGTGTGGAGTAAAATAAGAAGTGGTGGCTTACTTTCGTTCATCGAGAAACTCCATGACCCTCAGGATGAGATTACTCATTTCTTTGAGAAAAGCTGGAACAATGGGGAGGTCTTCCTCTTTGGGAGGAAAGTTCATATTGATGAAGCTTTGATTGTTGAGGTTACTGGTATCCCGATTGAAGAGCATAAATTTTTTAGAGACAAGAAATTCTCTGATGAAGCTGTGATGAGGTTCCCTAAGATCGAAATGGAGAAGCATAAACTTGTTAAGATGTCGAACATTTACTATGAAGCGGACACCATAAAAGTTTTATGGAGAAAAGTGCTAAGGGTTATCATGGAGTACATCACTCTTGACGGCCGCTTCACTAGGGTTTATGGATACCACTTTGTGCTACTCAATCACTTCCGGCATAAGGTGCGTGTTTCCATCCCTTTCTTTTTTCTATGTTCCCTGAGAAATAGCTTTACAGACCACAGTAGGAGCCCCAAAAGATACCTGATTCTTCACACAGGTCTTTTAAGGCTCATTTATGAGCACTTTCAGAATATGCCTGCCCTCTCAAACCCTCTAGCCCCTTTGGATCCTAATGAGGACGATACTGAGCCTAGTATATCTGGGACTAAAGTTACTTATGCCTGTGTTAAGCTCTCCTTGCTTCCCCTAACCCCCCCTTTTGCCTCTGGCCACTCCCCCCAGCCTTCTGGTGCCTGCTCTATTCTTGCTCCCAGTCGCACTAACCCTAATGCTATATTGGCGAGCTCTAGTTCTTCAGCTAACAAGTTAGTTTCCTATCCTGAAGACTCTCCTATTTTTTTTGCTAAAGCGGCCGAGGTCAGTCTTGAGGGTCCCCACTCCCCTCAGAATGTTCAAAAGGAGAATTGTAGCCCTCCCAAAGGTGTGGAGTCGGTGAATTTTGGTGTCAATTCTGATAGTGACCCCCCTTATGACTTTGTTGAATTTCCAAGAGATACTCTAAGGATCAATTTAATTATGCCAAATGGTTATTTTATGAAATCATTGAGTTGAAGACCAAGAATTTGTCTCTTCATAGTAAGTTGGGGGAAATTGAAGCCAAAGTTGTTGGGCTAATACAACTCGAGGTGGAGAAGAATACCTTTGCAAAGGATAGCATGCAAAAGGACAGTACTGTTGAAAATGATCTTGATAAAATTAAAGGAACCATGAAAAAAATTGTTGATCAGAATTGCAGAATAGCCAAACATAATTCATTAATCATCAAAGCCATGACTGAAAGAGTGGAGAAAACCTAGAAAAGAGCATTGATTGTCGACTTAGATAAGGAGAAAGACCAGGATGAGGACACGGGGATTTCTAGGCGCACTAGATCGAGTATGAAAAGAAAAGCCCTATCTACCTCAAATATGACTCAGATTTTCATGGAGGGGGTCCAGGATATGGTGGACCTGGAAGCGGTTGCTGACGAGCTCCTGAAGAATATGGATTAGTTGTGGTTGGGCCCTGGTTTGTCTATCAGCTGGCCTTCTGATGGCTTTTTTGTGGCTTTTTGTGGCTACCAATTTTAGTTGGTTTTTATCTCTTTGGCAGCCTTCTTGTCTTTTAGACCTTTTTTTTTGGTCTTTGTTTGTAATGTTACTTTGTGGTTTCGGGTCCCTGTAAAACCCGTTTATCCCTTTTATCAAAAACATGGATTGGTGTTTCTAATGTGGTCACTCCAATTGTAATATGTAAAGTGATCACACCAAGTGGTTGTTTACTTACATTGTCAAATCCCTTGATGGATAAAGGATTGGGTCAAATGTTGGATTTATCAACACCTAGTCAATCAAGAAGGTTCACCTCACACACATTAAGAGTGGAGCTAGTATCTACAAGAGTTATCTTAATCCCTTTTCATTTGGATTGAGTGATTATCATGAAAGCTTCATTTTGGTTTTGCACATCCAAAGGAGTGAACTCACTTTGGTGAAAAACAATGTCAACATTTATGGTTTGAATCATGGCTACTAGATCATTTATTTGCATGTTAGAGGGATAGGAACTTGTTGTAAAGAATTTTGAATCATGTTGTGATAATGAGGTGAGACTTGAATGAGGTCCCATAATGATATCTTAGTAGGATTATTCTTTAGTTTTTTGACAAGATTGTACTCCTTTCCACTAGGAGGTCCTAGTAAGATGGACATAGGGATGATAGGGTTAGGCAAGGGTAGGGGTGTTGTGGTTGGTTGCTATGCATGTAGATTGTTTCGAGTGTTATATGTATGAGCTATGGTATTATGACTCGACTATTGCGATACATTATTTTTAGGTGGGTAAAGGAAAAGTTCAGGTTTGGTTTGAGTTTGAGTTTTTTGTGAAGGAGGATAAAGAATGAGTTGAGGTTGAATAATGTTAACATCTCTTAGCAAGTGAGAGTTATCCTTGGCTTGCATCATGGTATCCTCCCTAGGAGGAGGGTTTTTAGGAGAAAAAAAACCAAATGTTCTTGACACTCATGGATTGGTTCTTCTAAAATGACTTTATAATAGGTAGGGGAATGATCAAGGGTTGAATTGTCGTGCTCAACAATGGTTTCTTTAAGGGGAAGGGTAACAACTAAGATTCTCATGACCTTCACACAATAGGTTTTCTAACATCAAAGTATTGTCTTCACAACAAGGAGAGATACTAGGAGAGAAATAAATGTTAGTGTCATGGTTACCTATGGTTGTGTTATCTTGTTTATTAATGTCTTGTCCACAAAAGAGGTAAGAGGAGAGAAACATCTAGGATTCTCAAAACTCTCATTAATTGGTTCTTCTAACACCAAAATATTTGCTTCACTAAGAGGAGAGATATTAGGAGAAGAAAAAATATGATCATTAGGAATGTCCAAGGTTGTATTCTCTATCACAAAAGCACTCTTAGAGGGATAAGATAGGGATTTTTTCTTAATATGTCTAGTTATGTAAGACACTAGCATTGTTTGCAAAAAAATAAAAAAGCACTTGTAACCATTTCATGCAATGTTTCAACAATATAAACAATGTATGTACAAAGATGCAAAACATGGTCCTTATCCAATATATGCAAGAATGAAAAGCACTTTTATCAAACTTATGCAAAGTTGTATGAATAGAAACATTGTGTATTCAAAAGAAAAAATTAATTTTGTCAATGTTATGCAAAATGTAAGAAATGTGAGCATTTTAGGATCGAAGGAGACTTGTATTTGAAATGATTACAAAAATGACTACCATAAATTGATGTTTTTCAAATAAATGCATATAAAAAATGTTGCAGAAACTTTCCAGACTTATAGTATATGTTACTACGAGGCTTAGGAAGCACATCAATGAGGTTTATAATGCTGTAATAGATAGTTAAAAATCTAGATAGGGACTGATTTTCCCAACTTGGAAAATGAGTCCCGGTAAGGGTTTTTTTCAAAAAAATTAGAAATTTTTAGTTTGTTTTGATGCTTTTGATGTTGTATGATGCAAACCTAAGATGTAGATGTAGAATTTCAAAAAAAAATAAGGAAATGTATGTGAAAATGCAAGCTAAATGAGCTTTTTACTAATGCAAAAATTTGAAACCCTAGATGAAAATTAACCAATGCAACTCTAATACAAATTCAATGCAAGCTAGGAATAGGATGAAAATGGACTCCAAATCAGAAAATAAGATGTTTGAAAAGTAGGTTCACCAAAATGAACCATAGAATTTGTGGTGGTGGAATGGTATAACTCTCTTTTACTCAATTAGGGTCTTTCACCTAGTGGAAAGAGATAGATCCAACACCCAAAATATAGGTGGTTCACTCAAATTAAGGTATGTATGAATAAAGTATGACTAAATGCAATGATCTAAAGGATGGTGTGTTCTAGTTTTCCAAATCAGCTGGAAGTGGATTTTGAATCATGACTTGAAACTAAATTTTGATAGTCACATAAGGTTGTACATAAATGCATGAATGAAGGGAATTTCATCATGGTGAGTTTATCCTAAAGGTTGGTGTGCAATTTTTTGATAAGCATATTTTTCAGATGTGCATCGAGAATCTTAACATCAATTTGAGCATATAAGGATTGGTAATGTGAGATGAAATCTATCACTTTTTCATATGTATTTTGTCTACATCTCATAAGGTTTTCCATTATCCTTTTAGGTGTCATACAAACTTGGAAGTTTCTAATGAAAGAATCCACCAATTAATTGAATCAATAGATGAAATGATTGGGAAAGTTGGAAATCCATTCTAATGCAGTCTCTTTTAGGGTCCTTGGAAATTTTTTTGCTAAAAGTTTATCGTCAAGGACAAAATCACTAAAAAACATTGTATAAGCATTACCATGGTTGATGGGGGCTAATGCAAGAAGTTGGGTACACAAAAAGCTCAAAAAGTGGAAGTGTTTTTGCTGTTTTTCAGAATTTGTCACACTTCAACTGAAAATTTGAGGCACTTACACAATGAATCTTAAAAAATGTGAGTAATATGAAATTTAGGATTTTGAATCTAGTTTCCAAATATGTAAATTATTCAAATACTCATATTATAGAAATTTGATAGGGATCTATAAAAATCACTTTTTAAAAGTCCCTATTTTTTAACCATATCAAGTACATGTACAGACAACACTTTTTGACCCAAATAAAAGTATTTTCCTAATTCCTTTTGGGAAAAGAGAGCTAACAACATGAAGAGTCTAGAAGAATGTAGAAATGTCTTACAACATCTTCACACGATGCCATTCTTTGAGTTTTAGTACCTAAATAAGCATGTTCAAGCCATGTTACAACATCAAATTAGAGCAACATAGTTCCAACACCATGAAACAAGACCTAAAAGCCCATGAAAATGACAAGGGGTCATTTTTCTACGACACAACTATAATTTGGACATATGTGTGTGTCATATAACATAACTTTTTGTGTATATATTGAAATCCATTTTTTATTTTTTGTGTGAAACAAGGAAATAAATATCTAGGGAATGGGTATTTTTGAATTTTTTTTACAATGGTTTACTATTTTTCCACCTCTACACAACAAAGAGCTTGATGTTCAAAGAAAAACATATGTTTAGTAAAAAATGAAAATTAAATACATGGTAAAATGAACATATATCAAACCTATACTTGTTGGAAAGCTAGTTTCAAGGGCTACAATATTGAAAATTATAATTTTTAAATTATGTTATTTAATCCCTCAAAAGGTAAAGAAAAAATTGTTTTTTTTCTAGCATTTTGATAGTTGTGAAGGAGACTCCATTGTGGGTGTGATTTAATACTATAGGGGTTCTATCCAAGGGGGTTTGATCTAAGGGGGTCTTATATATCCCTCTTCAATTAAAACCATTTAGATGGAACCTCTCAAGACTTAAATCATTAATTTTGGGTATGTGCAGGATCATCATGGAAAAAAGAGGCCCTTAAGTGGCAAAAAAATTAGAAAATCAGAGTTAGGAAACTTGATGTAAAAATTTGAATACATTATCTATATTATTTCAAAAATATGTAAGAATAAAATTTGTAGAAAATTGAATGTAGTTTCTAAACTACTAGGTTTACTTAAAAAAAAAAAAAACTATTTGGTGAAACTTTAAAATTTCAATGCAGTAGTACTTAAATTTCAGGGAAAAATAAGAAGTAGGTGTTTGTCTGACCACCCTAACCATAATAAAATGATAATATTTTCTTATAAGACTTTAGATATAAGTAGAGGACTTATGTCCTGATGTGATGCATATTTTTTGGTAATATTTTTCCAAGTAAATAATTAATTATGAATTTTTTATTACAAATTTTAAAAAATATAGAAACCCGCATTTCTGACCACCTTAACTTGGTCAAAACTTCATGAAATTCAATTTTATTTTTTTTATCCTATAGTATGCAAAGCATAGAATTTGACACATATTTTGGATTCAAAAAGTGTGATACTGTTTGAAAGCTATAGATTTTTTTCGATCAACCTATCAATTATGACTTTACTTGTATTCCAAATAGAAAGTGTATGATAATTATTTATTAAATTCAAAGTAAAGCATAATTTACATTGGTGGAAATTTGAGAATATCCTTTAAAAACCCTTTTCATTTCATCAATTTTGGGTAAAAAAAAGTTGTCAGCCACATACCCTACAAATACCCATCATATTGCCACTTTTTGGCCCATCATAATCCTACACATACCTTTTTTCTAAATATAGTGATTTTAGGAAAAAATCAGAATATCCCAAAAGTGAGACACAATATTGTAACAACACCTCAGACCATTACCTCAATCTATCTTGCTTAGTGTTCCTCATTTTCCTTTACAAAGTGGAAAGGAGCATGATCTTGTTGAACAACTTAAGAATACTCCTACTAAGACATCCTTATGGGACCTTATTCAAGCCTCACCTAGTCATCATAGCGTGCTCCAAAATGAATTGCAACAAGTTTTGGTTCCCCCTAGTGCAAACATGAATGATATAGCAACCCTAATTCAAGGAATGAATGCTGACATTGCTTTCTACCAAAGTGAGAACCCTCCTTTAGAAGTGCAAAAAAAAATGATTCCTTCATGATAATAGCTAAGATTAATATGTGGAGGACAAAATGAACTCTGATTGATAATGGTTCGACACTTAATGTGTGTAGTGTAAACCTTCCTAAAAATATCAGAGTAGACAAAAGCCAAATTCAACCTGATTCTTTATCTATTCATGGGTTTGATAATGTAGGGAAACAATCACTTGGTATGATCACATTACCTATTACAATTGGAAAGGCCATATTGCAAACTACTATCCATGTTATACCTCACAATCTTTCATATAATCTTCTTTTAGGTAGACCATGGATTCAAGAAATGTAAGCAGTTCCTTCTACTCTTCATCGTGAAATCAGGTATGTTTACAACAATAAAGTTTACATAGTCTAGGCTGATTATGAACCTGAAAGTTGTTTGCATGCTGAAAAAGATAAACAAATTCCTTTGAAAATATTAACACCAATTATACAAGTGGAACCCATGCAAGATAAATAAAAAGAAAAGCATAACAAAGAAGTTATGAAGTTATCAAAAGACAATCTGGGTTCCTTAGATTTCACAACAACATTCATGGGTAAATACATGATTATAACAAAACAATCTAGAAACGGAAAAGAAAAAGTGATAATGTCAACACAAATTTCAAAAGCATCCACCTCAACCACTTTAGGAGAAGAATCAAATTACATAACAAACATTGATGAAGTTGATTATGTGCAATCACTGAATCTAAAATAAATAAAAAAGCTTTATGGAAGAGGTTATTGGAACATAGATTTTTGGCACCCTAATTCTTTCTAACACTCCTAGGGTTTTTCGCTTAAAAGAAGAAAGATGGGCCAAAATGCAATGTTTACATTCAAACATTAATGCAATATGGATTAAATATGGATGCAATATACCTAGATGCAGTGTTTGAATGCAATAAAATCATAAGATTAATTGATTAACGAAGGGAAACTAATGGAAAACAACTTGTTTGAAAACACATTGTGTAATGCATAAACACCTAGAAATGAATGTAGAAAATTGTAACAGAAATGAGCCAAATTGAAAGTGTGCACCTAGAATGTGGATGAAGACTCAAAATTACATTTGAAATGTTGTTGATGCTAATTTTTAGGCTTGGTGGGACTCATTCGCCATTTTGGGCGAGATGGAACCTATTTTAGACAAAATGATTTCTAAAAATGCAAAAAACTCAAAATTGACCTATAAGTAGGACTCATTCGCCACTCATGGAGAATGAATCCAATTTTTAATTTTTGAATATTTGAAGGTTGAATCTGGAGGTCTTGGTCTGCACTTTTATTATCTATAGGTGTCTGCTTCTGAAACTTTGATTTCCAAACTTGAAAATGAGTTTTTGTTGATATTTTGACTTTTTGAATGAAGAGAAGACATAAACAACTTTTCAACTTGATTCTTAATAATTTTTAAGCTTCCAAAAGACCTAAATCTTCAAACACACAAGGCAAGAGAGAGAAAAGTTGAATGTTAGGGCATGGGGGTTTTGCAGTGGTCAAACCTCTTTTGGATAATTAAAGAAAAATGATGAAAGAATAGAATGAAACATGAAATAATGGAGTTGATTACCTTTTCATGATGTTTGATCTTGAAATTTTGTAGAAAAACATGAAGGATCTTCCCTTGAATGTCTAAAAAATTGATCTTGAATGACTTGTAATGTTAAAACCCTAAGTTGTTTGACTTGAGATGGAAGATTGGTGCATGAATGAATGATAATAGTTATTAATTAGGGTTAAAATAATTATATTTATAGGAATTTCACCTTATTTTCCCATTAATACCTCATCACAAGTTGGCATGAAGTAAGATTAAACTTAAATTTCACTTTTTTCGCTCAAATGTGAAATATGGGCCAAATGGGACTCATTTGCCACCCATGGAAAATGGGTCCCACCTAGATGGGACTAATTCTCCATGCATGGTGAATGGGTCCCATAGGGGGAATTTCAATAGCTAAGATGCTAGGAGATAAGGAAAAAAGGTTTAAATTGCAACTTTGTCGAGTATTTGATCAATTTAAGCCTCAAGATGCACAATATGGGTTAATAGGGGCCTATTAGTGATGATGTAAAGGTGAATTAGGGCTTTGGATAGATAATTAAATGTGAAAGTGTGATTAAATACACTTTACAACACTAAAACAAGGTACACGTAGCCTAGGAAGGCACAAGAACCAATGTGACTGTGTAAAACACATTACAACACTAGTTTGAAGTCAAATTTAGTTTACAAGCCTTCTAAATCTATGTGATAATGCATTTGAATTTATTTTATAATGTTAAATTAGGGAGAAATGGATTCATTAAGTCTAGAAAAGTGTGAAAGTCCATTACAATATTTTCAACACCTTTACAATACATCGATAAAAGTGTGTTATTCAATTTACAAGGGTCCAAGACCTAGTGTAGATAGATAAAATGCCTCACAACACTTGACTCAAGGCCTCATAAATTCCAATTTATCATGAATTATTCCCATGTCAAGCAAGAGGTCCTTTTCTCTACGATACATTTAGCCCCCACTTTAGTGAGAGGATGAACTTGCTTCAAAATCAGACTAATGGCGACATTCAAGAGAGATCCAACTATATAGATGAAAATGACAAAGAATGAAAAAGATTAAAGGAGGTTACACAAGCCCCCAATATCCAAGATCCTAAGTCAAACCATCAAGATATAAAATAATGCAATGGCAAGAAAGAGAAAGATGAAAATGAAAAGGTGGATCAAGTTTTGTTCATTTGTCTAGCTAGTTGTGGATTAGATATAGGCTTGTTTGTTTCAGAAAGAAAATGGATACTCACTCTGACGTGACAAAACTATTGGTTGTACATCATGTGAGAAGTCCACAACATACTCACTTTAGGGCCACAAAACTCCTGATTGTCCATGGGGTGATAAATCCCAAAGGTGAGAAACATACACTAGTTGGTATGTACTCAGACACATAGTTGGCTATGGGAAAATTCATGCTGCTAAATGGGCTTCCCGCTCAACTTTACCAAAATTATACCTCTTGATAACCTTATTAAGGTGCCATTAAGGAAATTGTTTTTTGAGCTCTATGAGGTAACTAAAACTTTGTATGCTTGACACTCATAGACCTTGTAAATGTTGTAAGGAATGTTCAAAGGGATTTTACTTAGTTCGTGTAAGGTCTCATCTTAGGGAACATTGTGCTTAATGTCTCCAAGAGAGGATAAATGCAAAAGAAGTATCATGCTCTTGGAGAGAATCAAGCCCAATGAGGCCACTAAGAAAAGGACGCATCACAAGAATAAATAACACAATGAAATGTGAGTGGTGATGTATGCCCCAACTTTAAAGTGGTTGCTAACACCAGTACTGTGAGAAATGGATTTAAAGTAGAAGAAAGAGAACATGAGAGCTTATTTGGAAATCCCTATGGAAAGTCATATGTTTCTGATAAGCTATTTCATGAAATAGGGAATTATGTCATATTAAATCCAACTTAAGGCATCTTGTCCACATCCCAAGCTTGCTCTTATGTATTCATGAAAAGTTAACAACTAGCCAAAGGAGGCAACCACAAGTGGCATACAAGGGAAAGAATTGCTAAACCCATTACCCCTGCTGAGTGTAGGACAAAGGTGAGTTGAAACAATGGGTGAAATGAAAGTGGGAGTGAAAATTGGTTTCAATTAGAGGAATTAGGTGCCCCCAAAGAGGTAAGCATACCAAACTCCTAAAAGTTTTGGATTTTATGACTCAAAGAATTACATTAATTAGTAGAGTGACCATGAACTCTATGATAGGTGCAAAATGAAGTCTTGTAAGAGCATTTCTTTCGAGTTCTAGGAGGGAGGGTGATCAAGTGATCTTGGAAGAGTCTCAACAAGATACCCTTTTGATCAATGGTAAAAGGTGGTCTTGTGATCTACATCAAAGATACATCTTTCTTAGAAATAGATGTCATACTTATGCTGCAAGGCTCTTGAGATTGTGAGATTTTGTTCTCTCCATTATAGGAGCATAGAAAATATAACGTATTCAAATCATGAATGTTTTGTGAGATGAAATTGACATTAAGTGAAGGTGTAGTTGTTTGTTTTATGTTTGGGAAAGGATGATGTTCAAGACCACTAGTGTCAAGGAGTTCAGTATGGTTGATTTAGGAGTGTGTTGCATGAAATTGTTGATGTTGGGTGAAGGCTTGGCGATTTCTATCACAAGACAATAACCAATACCATGAGATGTTTGTTGTGTGATAGGGTCTATAGGGTTGCAAATACCTTTTTCATTAGCACCGCATCCTTTTCCACTATATCCAAATTGTTTTATAAGCTCATAGCCTTTTCCATAAAGCATTTTCATTGCTTTTGGATCAAGTGGTTGGTCATGATTAAGTTCTTCAAAGTTTTTTTGTAATGTGCTTCTATGTCCTAAGTTGTGGAGGTGGATGCTTCTGAAGGATCATCTCCTAGTGTAGATGATGTTGATGTGTTTAAGGAATTTTTTATGTTTTTCTCAAGTTGAAAGACACTATCTAGTTTAAGATCAACATCAAGTCTATGGACTATGTTGTTGTAGATGTATTTCATTTTGCGATGAAGAGTGGAAGGCACAACTTTCATGGCATGAATCCATTGTCTAACTAAGATAAGATTGCATGAAATTTCATAAGGAATGACATGGATTGGTGTATTCAAGTTGACCACTCCAGTGGTAAGAGGCTTAATGATTACCCCTAACTGTTTCTTTTTGACATTTTCAAATCAATTAATAGATAGAGAATCAGGTCGAATAGTTGATTTATCAATGCCAAGCCTATCCAAAAGGCTCACAGTACATACATTAAGAGAAGAACCAGTATCTGTGAGATTTCTCTTTATCCCTTTTATTTTGTATTGAGCGATGACCATGAAAGCTTCATTTTTCTTTTGCACATCCAAAGAAGGGAGTTCTCTTTGGTGGAAAACAATGTTAGCATTCAATCCTTGAATTATGGCTGCCATGTCATTTGGTTGCACATTAGAAGGGATAGGAACTTATTGTAAGGTTTTTTGGATCATGTTATGATAGTGAGGGGAGGCTTGAAGAAGGTCCCATAATGATATCTTAGTAGGAGTATTCTTAAATTGCTCGACAAGATCATACTCCTTGCGACTTGGTAAGAAAGGGTTAGGTGGGATAAGATTAGGAAACAATAAGGGTGTTAGTGTTGGTTTTTGTAGTTGTATTTGAATCTACTAGATGAAATCCCTTTAAATATATTTTCACATGCAATAATCTTGGAATTTTTATTGTAAAGAGAAGTTATATATCTACTATTCCATAAGAGGAGGGCAAATAGATTCCCAACTTTTGGATAAGTCAAACCATTTTATTAAATTTAAGATTTGGAACATTCTTGTAGACACACCAATCAAAATTCAATGCTTGTACCTACTCTTCTAAATGTACCTTTTGACATTATATTGTTATTATTTATTTTATTGTGATTTTGCAATGTGTGTTCTTCCTTCTTTCTAAATGGTTCCTAGATGACTAAATAACCTAGGATGTTTTCCTTTCATACAAAAAGGTCTATGATTTAATTTTTAATTATTTTTCACTTAATTCAATGTGTAATGACTACTTAAGATTGAATTAGATTTTTCCTAAAACATAGAAAAATATGGTTCATCAAGGTGAATTAACAAGATGATGAGCCACAATGTTTTTCTAGGGATGTTTCACTCAATTATGAGGGCTAAAATGCATAAATAACAATTAGAAATGACTCCTAATTGTTATAGCAAGAATGAGGGAAATTTTGAGAGGTTAAATCAATGTGTACCTTGAAGCAAGAGTGTTGTTTTTAGGTCACTAAGGACTCATTCACCCCAAGTGGTGAATGGGTCCATGTTAGGGATTTTGAAAGTTGACTTTTGGGTTTTGTTCCTTGATGTCCACACTTCCAGATCCTTGGTGCTCATCTTGCAAAAAATTGAAAAAAATCTTGTATTATTTTTTTTGTGTTCCTACAATATGGATGACAACTTTGCAACTTAACAACTTTGACATTTTCGCTTCAATCTTGTTCTCCACTTGATCTTTAACTTATGAACCTACAAATAGACATCAAAGAGGAGAAAAACTTGTTAATTGTTATAGGATAGGGAATTTCCTTGGTCCAACCCCTTTTAGGTAATTAAACCTTGTGATGAAACAATGAAATAAGGACATGAAACATGAAATGATGAAATCTTTGGGGATGTATTGGAATTTAAATTTGAAAACTAACATGAAGTGGTCATGTAGAATGTAGATCTTGATCTTGAATTGGGTGTGAACAATTCTTGCAAATGTATCTTCAATACTACATCAACACACTAGCTCAACAATATGTTTGATGCACTATGCCTTTGACATGATGATATGACCTTGAATTTTTTTAATAGAACTTCAATAATCTACCTTTGAATTCCTTTGAAATACTCCTTAAGTGCTCTAATTCTCATAAAATTTCTTTGAGGATGCTTGCATATTAATTCTTAGATTGCTTGAAAGTCTTAGGATGAAATATAGTGAAATGACCTCTTATTTATATTAAACTTAACAATTAACACAAAATTCAAATAATCCAAGCTAAAATTAGATTTAGGATTCAAAATCATTAAAATCCTGCCACACATAAATTCAAAAAGGGGTGTGCTAAGTAACGAGGATCCATTCACCACCTTGGGCGAATGGGTCCTAGCATAATTTTCTAGGACCAAGCTTTAGGGAGATAAAATAACATTAAAAAGCTATCTCAAATATGTGAAAAAGGGATGTCCTAGGTTAGGAGGACACATTTTTCCAAAGTGGTGAATGGGTCCTAGCATATTTTTCTAGGACTCCAACTTTTCCAAATTAAATTTAATTCAATATCATTAATGTGTGTCAAGATATATCCTTGAAAAATGCAATTAATAAGGCTTAGATTTCAATTAAAGGGGCTAATTAAGATCTAATTAACTTCAATTAATTAATTAATCCCTAGATTTGTGTGAAAGTTTAATAAAACACTTTACAACACCCTAAATAAGGCACAATTAGGTCCATTTTATTGTTAATTGTTAATTCCCAAACTAAGCATGAAAAAGGGTTGCTTTTTTCCACACTACATGTCCCAATATTAGACTTGATTTTAGGAATTCCAAGGCTCAAAACTCCATGTATAGTTCTAAACAAGGTTTATAATTGTAAATATTGTTTTGACCTAGGTAATAGATTATTATGTTTGAATCATGGATTTGTCTCTTATATTTGTAGATTGAATTTCAACCAAGGTTTAAATGCCAAGTTTAAAAAAAAAAAAGTAAAATTGTGACTTGGACTTTATTTTCACTCTTATTTAAACAAATTATATTTTAATAAATATTTAATTTAAATACTAAATATTTAGAAAATATAGTCACATGTATTTCAAATATAATAAAATAAATCGATATTTAAGACTTCTATTTTTAATACAAAAAAATATAACTTAAGAAATAAGACATTGATTTGAGACTTTAAATATATCTCTTAATACTCATTTTAATTCATTAAAAGATCAATACTTATATAATAGTACATAGTGTTGTAAATTTCATACCCTTGCAATTTCACCTATATTTTGTGTCTACTTTGGTGTTCATTTTCCTTGGTATTTTTGTAGATTTTTTATATAGCCCCTACATCAACCTTTTTCCCTCTGAGAGTGCTTAGACCTTCTTTTTGAGGGTCACTTATTAATATCATATTTGTGTTTCCCTAATGTTATTCTTGTCTCCTATCATTTTTTAGCATATAGTACTTAGTGTGAACATTCATGCATAGTGCTAACATCTCATTAAATTTTTCATTCAAAGGATAATTCTAATCATTTTTCCACTTGTCAACTTCCCAAGTCATTAAAAAAACTCAAAGAAATTGTAATAGTTCATCTGCATCTTCCTCTTCCCTCCTCTTCTCATTTTTAAATGGAATATTTTAGTTTTGCATCTCTCTCTCTCTCCCTATCTTTTCTCTCTTGCACTCTCAAGATCACACACAACTCTTTATAGTTTGTTACTTCTTGCCACAACATTCTCTCACATCTCTCTTGTCCTCTTTGTCTTCCTCGAGCCTTGCATGTAATATTGTTTGTTCTATGTTGTTTCCTCAAGCACCTTAGGATTATAACATTCTCTTAATATCTCATTTTTATCACTATTGTTATTTCTAGACACGGTTAGAATAAGAACAATAAGAACACACACTATTTATTTTTTATCTATCCATCTTGGCTGCTATGGACACGAAAACACCAAAGCAAGGATTTGACTAAGGCAAATCCCCAAATAGTCCTAAACATTTTCTTCATCTTGTTGTGTTTGCAAGTTAGGTGGATTTTGGAACTTAGATCATGCATTATGATAGTTTCTAATGTAGTTGGTATAAGGTGACAACACAACACAAAGATGTCTATGTGACATGCTAGTGTTTGAGGAAAAGACCTCCAAATTTAAACTGCAAGTTCCTTATCATTTGCATTTTTTATTTCTATAGTTATGAAACTTTAATTATTTTTCTATTTTTAGATAATTTCACCAATTTATTTCCCTTCAAGATTTTTACCTAGTTAATTTTATTTGAATGTGATTAGTAAAATTTACTCTCAAAGGAACCAAGCTTTACTTTTGTTAGAGTCAAATTTCCCACATTACAAATAAAATACATATTTTTTTCTTAAATTTAATAGAAGTCTTTATACTCGAGGTATCTAGGAGACTTTCTCCTAAACTTCTCCCCTAGTTGCTAGAAGGGACCATGTTCAACGAGGTTGGTTGTGGTATGCTCTTCGATGCTGCAACTCCCCACACTCAAAAAAGAAACCCCTAGATGTCCTACTATTGACACTTCTAGCAGTTTGATTCTAGAAAATTTCCTCAACTAACTCTCACTATTTCATCAACCCACAATGTAGACGAAGAAAAGGAAAGATAAATATGATGATGTGTCGAACCCTCTTATGGACATTTTGGACCCTATTGATATATAGAGAAAACAAGTTGACTGACTTCGTCCTCCTCAATCCTCTACTATTGTTTTACTTCCAAAAGACCCAAGATGGGAACTAATAATGAGGCTAAGTTTTGGGCTATTTTCTTAGGCTTACTCATGTGTTCCAAGATGAATATAAAAATTTATCTATTGAGGATAATTTAACCATTCTTATCAATGCAATTAGGTCCAAAGATTCCCCCAAGTGGAAGCTCAAATCCCTTTTGTACATTTTTTATCCCCTTTTGGAGAATTTTGAAGGATCTACACTTAACCAATGGAAGTTGATCATTTAGGAAACTTGGATATGCATTGTGTCAAGGAGCTAGTTATTGACATTCCATTAGTAGATTATACTCATTTGTATTCTTATAATTTTGTGGAGGTGGAAAGTAAGTGCATTTGATCAAGACAATCATAAAGTTGTATTGTGTGGGGGAAATGATTCATGGGAGTGCACTAGTTCAAGTAAAGTGAGATAAAGATAATGCATGTTGCTTCTCCTTTAGCTTGCTTTAGGTGTACAGATTTACTTGGGCTGCATTTATTTTTTAGTATGGATCTTTGTATTGGAATAAGTTATTTTGAAAGTAATGGAGACCTCCATTTATTTTTGTTCTTAGCAGTAAATTAATTTAATTAGTATGGTGACTAAGAAATTCCTGTAGAGTGCTTTCAAGACTTGAAGTGGTGTGATTTTCATTGCAATATAGTGATTGCTTGATGAAAATTTCCTATCTATTGAGCATAAAATAGTATCAATTCTAACATAGAACCATGATTGTGGCTAGATTGTTGGGTTTAGGTGAGCCTAAGGATGTAGTAAAGATCATTGTGGAGATCATAAAGAAACATTTTTTGGGAGGTTTATTGAAGGTGTTGGAAATTTCTTACTATGTTAATGGTGTCCATCTTCCAACCAATTTTCTTAGAATCCTTACATAGGGGATTTGGTGGAATGACACCCTTTTGTCATCTCCTCTCATCCTACTTCAAGCATTTTCTATAGAAGGAAATATTCTAAAGGCATAAATTTTTTTAAGAAGGTTTTGGGGCTAGTGCCTATGGAGGGGGTGGAATGGTTGATGAATCTCTTTGACAATTTGATGAAATCTCCTCTAGCTATATAAGTGTAGACACGTGAAATTAGCATTATGCACTTAATTAAATTCATATTCATCCACTCATTAAATAAATCAAGCTCACTAAATCCATTCATCAAATAAATCAAAGGTAATCCATTTAAATTGAATAAATCAACTTTATTTAATTTAAGCCTATCATTACCTCATCTGATTAGATAAATCAATTTTTAATCAAATCCTAACATTTCCATCTTTTGATTGAATTCAATCTCCTAAGGTCATTTATTTAAATTAATTAAATTAAATTTATTTTAATCCTATCATTATCCTTTTAATTAAATAAATCAAACCTTTATTTAATTAAATCTTAAATCACCTTTCATCTCCCTTTGATTTAATTGAAATCCCTAAATATAAGTCAAATGGGTCAAAATCACCTAACATCATCTAAGTTAATCTAATCCTAATTAATCTAATCTAATCACCCATCACATCCTCTAGCTTTTCCCACTTGCACAAATAATGCATTTTAATTCATTTATTAAAATCCTCATTTTCCCTCAATAGGGCATCCTTTGAGAATATTGCCCAAGTTTGAATTTGAAAGCAAGTTGACTTGTCCCTTCCAACATGGAAATAACTCCCCTCTTACATGTCCCCCACTTGTAATTTAAGTCTCTTTTTCTCCCTCCAACAAGCCAAATTTGAAATTTAAAAAGGCCAAACGATCTCATTTATTGGCACATTGACCAAAACTTGCCCATTCCTCAACCACTCACAAGGTGACAAGTGGCTCCTTCTTATTAGCCAAATATTTATCCCACATTGATCTCTTTTGGGCACTCCTTCAACTTGAGGTTTTATAAATAGAAGGGTCATTCTTCATCTTAGCATCCACAATATTATGCAAAGTTACTCTCTTCAATTGAGAACTAATTTTTCCCACTTCATTTCATCTCCAACAATCTTCATCATTTGGGTTTGTCAAGGATTGGGAAAGGGTTATTTCTCACAAGTGACACCGATCCAATATGGAATAGGTGTGCATCATGTCTCTTTCATGCTTCTAAGTATTTTTATTTTATTATCTTGTTTGAGAGGCATAATGCATTATTTCATAGGAGTATTTAGAAAATTTGCATGCACTAACCTTTGTCATGAAGTTTAATAGGTATGCAGATTTTATAGATGCTCACAATAAGTATGGTGTAATGTTCTTTATTTCATAAACTTGTAGGTAGTGCATAGTGTCTCCATTTTTTTTGTTACTTGCCTAGAGTCTAAGGGTATGTTAATGTATTCACGTTGTCAAAGATAAAAAGGTATAGTCAACTATCTCATGCTTAAGATGCCTATGACTTTTTATTGTAGGGCTAGCCTTATATGGCCTTGTTACTCCATAAGGATTTAAGTTGAACTTTACAATATAAAAAAAATGATAACATCAAAGGGAGGAATCCCCATCATTGTAATTCATCAATAAATAGAAGGGAATATATTTATAGGTTGAGATTTATGTATTTATATATAGTATAATCTTATTTAACCCTTAATTTCAAATTTTATAATCATAATAAGTTAATTTTTTTAGAGATTATATAATAAATATATTAAAATAAATTATTTTCTATCCCTTTTTATATTTGGTAGCATATAATATGTAGAGGAGGTGTGTTGTATAATTTTCACACACATGCCCTGCTGAAAGTAGGGACCCTCTTTTTCTTTCATTTTTGATATTTCAACCCTTGGTTTTGAGGTTTTGTTACCTTTGCACGCGCTTGAATGATTATCTTATTCTTTCAAATTCCCCCTTCTAGGAAGTACATTGAAAATCTTAAGTTATGGGCAGTTTTTGGGTTTTCCTTCAACTTCAGGATTTTCCTCCGCTATCGAAATTCCTTGGTTTCGTTGAAAAAATAATGTTGGCTACTTTTGTGCTTTGATCCGGAGATTTTAGTTCCTTGTGGAATTTCTAGTGGATCAGATATTCCTAAATTTTTGTCTTCTTGTCAAATTCTTGGATTGCATTTGGCCTCTCTTATTGATAGCATTAATGCTTGGTGGTACAATCCTTGTGGATAGTATTTAGTGGATTTTGGATGATTTCTTGTTGTCATTTTCCTTGCTTTACTCTTGAGGATTTTTGATGCTGAGTGCTTGATTGATTCGCTGATTCGAGTGATTGATTTGAGGATTTATTGGTGGATTTCTTGCATCTTCAATTGCTTGCTAGGGTATTGAAGTTTTTTTTGGGTTGTTGTTGCAGCCAAATTAACTTCATTTAGGTATGTGTCTCTGGTTTCGCTTGTGTTTCTTTAGTTTAATGGTGCCTAGCATTCTCATGTTTCCTTTTCAAGCTCTATCATGTATGCATGGTTATTTCCATTTTGGGTGGTTTTAGGGTTTTCTGAACTTGATTAATTTGTCAGCCTTGAACGAATTCATGATATTTTTTTTGATTTCACTTAGGTTAAACTCGTTGGTGTTTCCTTTGACTAGCGCATCCTCGGACTTAGTGAGAATGGAAATCATGATCTAAGCTAACCCCTCTGCATTAATGGAAAAATTTTAGGGTTTGATCTTAGAAATTTTGGAACCCATGGATAACCAACAAAAGACATGAAACAATTCATATTTGAGCCCAAGTGCCCTCAATTTGTAGTTGTTCGATCATTCTGGGTGAAAATGGGACAAATAATAATTCTCAGGATTTCATGGCTTTCGTAGAATTTAGACACCTTTGGATTTCCCTAGTTTCTCCTTTGTCTATTCATTCTCTTCGTTGTACACAAAAACCCCGAAATCTCATATACTTCAAAGATTTCCTTCCTAGGCAGATTTTTCTGAAATTGTCTCACACTATGGAGAATCCAAAGGGTAGTGAGTTTAATGATTATGGATCATGCTTCTCATGCTTGATATTAACAATTTAAAGGATGTTGCCTGCTTTCCTTCAATTTTATGGTGACTGATTCTTGATATTCATGCTTAATATTAAAATCCACTTAGCAGGGATTTTCCTAGATTTCCTCCCTGGTGTGATTTCCCTGGATGGTTCAAAATCCTGGATTTCCTATTAAAGGCACTTCATTTTAAATTTAGGGGATTTTGGATCTTTCTTTTGAGTTGATTGATCATGATTGAAGTGCTTATGGTTGGTTAAACATCTATGTTAATATTATAAAGGTGAATTTATTATGGTTCTTTATTGGATGTAGGCTAAATTGAGTAGGAAGATGACTAGTAGGGAAATGGGCAAGCTTATAGATTCAAGTGCTAAAGGATCTTCACTCTCAGAAGTAGAAAGAATTAAGCTGGACATAAAGAGTAAGGTTCCTAAATCCAAGTTGTCATCCACTTGGTCTGAAATTGGTGACACTAAAGTAGGCAGGTGGGATTATGAGGAATTAAAGGCAAGAATGCTATAGCTGAACCCTCCGTTGTTGGCTAGAAGATTGATAGAATTAGGGTTGGCTCATGTGGTTGGGTTTCCTCCGTCTATACACTATTATGAATTGGTGTTAGAGTGTGCCAGACACTATGACAGGGGCACACAAAGGGTGATTTTTCCTCAAGGCAGGGTGTTGGCCAACTTCTCTCCTATATCTGTGGCGTAGACTATTGACATGCTTGATAGATCTCATGTGGTGACTCTAGGCCTAAATGCTCCCAAGAGTTATTTCAGGGATGATACTAACAATTCTCAATAGGTGGTTAACTCTTGGTTGGAAAAACCCAAGCCCCACATCTCAAAGCTGCCAAAACAATTATATAGGGAAAAGTTCAAACTAGAGCACTATGATGCCATCACACTCCTTAGCAGGGTGATAGGTTTGAAGAGTGTTGGAGTCTTTGAGAACTGGATGTTCTTTTTCATTTTTAGAATGGAACAGAAAGTAGATTATCACCGGGCAGGCATTATAAATTACATGATTCATTATCAGCTATGTAATGTGCTACAAACAAAGAGCTTCACCATGACTTCTTATTTAGTTTATGCACTTGCAAGGTTCCACCCATATAAGGCGCTGAGTCCTAGAGGCACTTTTGTATAGGATGTAATATATGAAGTCTATCCATAGTTACACTTAGGCAGCACCATCAATAGGAGGGTGAATGATGCATTCACCATGTACATCACAATGTTGCTACAAGGTGCGGACCATGTTCGAATATCCAATCATGCTAAGGAATTCATAAAGAAGTATGGTGCTTGGTTTATACAGTTCTTCACCTTTTCTTACATCAGGATAGATGGTTTCAAGAGAGCCCCTTATAGACTTCCAAGGTATCCTACTGATCTCATACTCCTAGAGGTCTCAAGGAAAATATGTGACTTTGATGCTATAGTCAAGCAGGAGAAACACAAAATCAGATTTGGAAATGACTTTCCCCTCAGAATAGGTGGCAATGAGGCCTATCCTTTTGTACAAACAACACATTTCTTCGAGGAAGAGATGGGTACTCTGTGTCTATCCTTCCATTCTAAAAGGTCTAGATTTGACATAATTGGTGAAGCTCAGAAGAAAGCCAGCAAGGAATACAACCACAAGGTTGATATAGAAGACTACTAGGCCAACTACAAGGATGAGTTTGAGATCAAAAAGAAGAAATTATCTAGGCTTCTAGCTGATTTAATTAGGCTATATAGTGTTAAGGTCATCCCGAACCAGATAGACGATGATGGGGATGTGATTCAAGGCCATGATTATGAAGCTATGAAAGATAAACTAATCAGTGAAATAGATTGGCTAGAGGAAGAAAAGAAAAAATTTGTGCAAGTCATGGCTCCAGTGGTGCAATATATAAAGTTGTGGCTTAAACATAAGATTTGGGAACTAGAAAGTGAAGGTGTACAATGCACCAATGACCTGATGGGTGACTTGGCTCAGTCCCATTCTACTTTTGAGGAGTCAGTTAAGGAAGATCCTAAGGGTAATGCTAAGGTGGATTCTCCTTTTAAGATCAAGATAAAGGGTGCTTGGGTAGACGCTAAGAAGGAAAAGAAAATGAAGCCTAGTGCTAAGAGGACAAATGTTGCTCCTAGGGAGAAGGTATTTACTCAAGGAGAGAAACCTGTGGAAAAGGAAGATGAAGGTGGTGCTCCTCTACCTAAGAGAAGAAGGATAGTTAGATTGTCTCAAAAGAAGAAGGAATCTTCTAAAGCAGAGGATAGGGCCAACCCACCGATAGTGAATGTGGAGATTTCAGGGGAGAAAACTCAAGTTTATATGAGGAGATCAAGAACTCCTCCAAAAGATAGTGCATCATGAAAGGAAGTCCCTTTAGCTACTTTTACTATAGAGCAATATGATGTTGCCCCTTCTCATGGAATTCACAATGTACCAAATGAACCTAAAGATGTTGGGTGCCATCAAGATTACAAGGATGAAGAATTCCAAGAGGGTGAACTCTACAGTGTTGAGGCAAAGATAGAAAAAGTGTTGTAGTTCCCCTTAGTGACATATGAGGATTCACCTACTGGTGATGATGGAAATGGATCTCCTATAAAAGTAAAGATACCTAAGAGGAATCCCTCATCAATTCCTAGGGAACAAGAATGTGATATAGAAAATGAGGAAAACTTAGGAGATAAGGAGGAAGAAGGGAGTAAATATGGAGAAGTTCCTATTGAGA
This sequence comes from Sequoia sempervirens, assembly GCA_007258455.2. Classification (NCBI taxonomy): domain Eukaryota; kingdom Viridiplantae; phylum Streptophyta; class Pinopsida; order Cupressales; family Cupressaceae; genus Sequoia; species Sequoia sempervirens. The sequence goes on along the minus strand of VDFB02325927.1, from coordinate 152,222 downwards.
AAAATTTGAATGTGGATTCTCCTAGGGACCAGCTTGACAAAGATAAGAAAGGTGAGCAACAGATAGTTTCCACCACTCCTAGCTAGCTCAGCGAAAGATTAAGGAGTAAATAGATTATAGTGGAGGACACTCTCCCTAACTGAGATGATTTGTTGGCCAAATTTGGGAAAGGAAAAACAAAGCAGAAGGCCAAGGTTCTTTCAAGGATTGAAAGAGATGGGGTGAATAACAGAGTGGGAGTGGTTCATGTTGCTACCCCAGCTCCTTATAAGAATAAGGATGATGTGACTGGTGATGATTATAGTATAGAAACTATAAACTTAGGGCCTATCTCCATGGAACAAGAAATTGAAGAATATGAAGGTTCTAGTGCTGCAATGTTTGATAGATTAAGGAAGGAGACATAGACTAAGAAAGAGTTGAAGAAGGAGAATCAAAGATTGAAGAAGTACTTGTAGTACTTGATGAATCCCTTGCAATCTATAAGCTCCTAATCTTTTGCTGCAAGTTTTATGCTAGAAGAAACCATAACAGAGCTGAAGAGAATGAAGACCACTACTCTTGCCACAAAAAACTAGTTACAAGGGGTACAAATTAAGGGAGATAATGCTATCAAGGACAACCTTTCAACTGGAGGAGATGCAATGAGATCAATAAATTGGTTGAAAGATGTATTGGCTCAAGATAAAGAAGATGTGGGTCTCCTGTTGTAGAAAACCAAGACCATCATGGAGTATACTAAAGATAAGTCAGTGAATGATGGAATTCTTCTTTTCTCCAGAGCTGCAACATCTTGGGAATGGTTAGAGCCTTTGCAAATAAGGAAAAAGGTTTTGAAGAAGGTATATAAGTAGAGGAGGAAAATTGAAGTCACTCTTACTGATATCTATAATAAATGCATTTCTTTCTTTGAGGTGATGAAAGGGAGTGAGAAGTTTGCACCAAAGCATTTGAGTTTAGAACAGTTGAGAAAGTGGTGGCAAAATGTATATTCTCCAATCAATTAAGATCCAATTATTAAGCATCAGTTGGATGATGTGGCCACCTATATTGCAGTTATTGATAAGTATCAAACCAGTAAGGCTGAGTGGGATAAGTCGGTGGAGCAGTGAAGAGAAAATATTAAATCTATTGAGAAGAGAATTAAGTTTTTACCTCTACCACCTATAGCTGACTTGGACAGGGTACTTTTGATGATACATGATAGGGTGGAGCAAAATAAAGATAAACGGCGAAGCAGTTAATGCAAGGCTACATCAAAATTTGTGCTTCCCTATTATTTTGCATGCATTGGTTTGAATTATATTGGAGATCCTAGGCCAACTTGGATGGAGTTCATGCCTTTAATACATATTCTATCTTCGTTTGAATTCCTCTTGGCCAACTTGTTTTATGGCCATTTATTATTATTTTAAATTATAATTAGGCCAACATGCCTTGGGGATTTTCTATAAATATGGCATTTTGTCTCATTTGTAAGGGCTAGATATATAGTTTTGGATATTAGAATGAATTAAGCAGTAGAGCCATAGTTAGAAGTTAGTTCATTTTAAGCAAGTGTTGTAACACAGAACACTAGAATTGTTGTTGTTATTGGGTGATTCAATACAATTGAAGACATTATACTTTCATGAATTCTCTTGTGTTTATTTATCTTACATGGTTCCTGCTGTTCTATCTTTTGAGGTTGCTTGAGAAATATTAGATATATGTTAGATTTAGAATTAGACATGATTCAGTGGTGTTTATGGTTTATTTCTTGAAGTGTTTACAACAATCCCTAGTCCACACTTTTCGCAGTTAGCTGATTGTTGGTTGCTTTGCAAAGTTAGCCTAGACCTTATATTTATTGTGCTTAATTCAATTGTGAAGGTTTGTTTTGGATGAATGGTCATGATCTAAAAATCTTTAATACCATAGAAGATTGCACTATTTATATGAGATTGCAGATTCATCTGGGTCAAGCAGTGATTAGTTTCTAAGGGATTGGTCAATTTCAAGTGTTAATCATTTGCATTTTTAATCTTAGGGTTAGCATTAAACTTATAATTCTCTTAAAACTTTCTCTCTTTTGCTATTTCTTTATCATTTAAGTTATATTTAGAATTGAAGTATCATCATATTGCTAGATCTAATAAATTAAAGGATATATTATTTGCTTGTAGTAAGGTCCCTTTTTTATTACCAACATTTTCACATTTATCATTGAGTTGTTTATGCATTGTGAAGACTTGACATTAGAGACCTTGGGGTTATCTCTAGAGGCATGCTAATAGAGATCTACTTTTCAAGAGAGATAGAATATCATATTTTGTCTAAGTTGTTGATGTGTAGAAAACATCATCAATAGACTAGTGCTAGAAGGAGGACCTAAATAAGCAATTTGGATCAATTTATATCTACTATTTCTCTTGAAATATTCAAAGGAAGATCTAGATATAGTCCAAGAGAAGAGGAATTTCATTAATTTCCAGCTCCTACCAGGTCAACAAGGACCAAAAGAAGGGGTGAGTCATCATCAACCCAACCACTTTCATCATCCCTATCATCCTCATCTTCATCAAGTTCATCCTCATCTAATTTGAGGACATTCCCATTCAACAACCTCAAGTTATAAATCAGCCATTACCACCCCCATTGCTACCAATGGATTTCCTTGCCAACAATCCATCTCCATTGACCTTGTTAATTACAATGTCATGCCCAAGAACCCAGAACACTTTTATTATAAGTTCCATGTTAATGACCCCAATAGAACTGTTGAGGAACACATTAGAATCTTTTAGACTTTCCTTAATGATAGAGGAATTAATCATGAGGATGTAGCATGTAGGCTCTTTCCTTATTCCCTAGGAGAAGATGCATTCTATTGTACAATCATTTTCCTATTGGGTCTATTCAAAATTGGATTGAACTGGAGACTACATTTCTGTAGAAGTTTAGGATCCCCATTAGTCCCAATGAGCTTTATCTTCAGTTCGCCAATGTTAAGAGAGAAGTCCATGAGCCCATATCATCCTTTAACAATAGGTTTCATTGTACCTACACCTAATTATAGGCTCCTTATGTTGTTGATGAAGCCACTACTTTAGAAGTCTATTATGAAGGTCTTGTCAGTCTCACACCTACCTTCATGAAGTGGAGAAACAACCCTCCCACCACTTTGCTTGATGCATATGTAGAGGATGTGAAGGTTAGCACTACTTTAAGACAACATTTTTCTAGGAATTTACCATCATTAGGACCCACTACTCACCCTGGTAAAATCCCAACTCTCAACCAGGATCTCACCAATCACACTCTAATCATGAATTTGGTGCCTCAGTTGCCTATGGTTCCACACCTAGGGCCTCCAGTGAGTCAAGTTCCACCTACAATCGGCTACCCCCAAAAAAATGTGAATCAACCTCTTCATCCATAATATTAGGCTAGTTTTCCCATGTATCTACAAGAATTCTGAAGATTTTAACTAGTCACTGAATACCAGCACTGCAATAGGATATCCTCAAAACAATGCAAATCAACCCCCATATAGGAATTTGACCAAGAGAGACTGGATGAGCTAATTGAATAGGTGAAGAAACTGAATATGGAGGTGAACTTATTTGAGAAACCAAAATAGTCAACTTCAAGTTCCTCAAAGGGGTATGCAGTCCAATTATAGCAAATAAAATTGAGATATTCAACAAGGACAACATTTTGATAGAGATCAACATCTGAAAGAGGATATAATGATAGAGGATATAATTATGATAAAGGAAAATATTCAAGCCAAAAATTTGATAGGGGTCGGACTAGTGGACAAGGGTTTGACAGGAGACAACCACCTAGATAGAACAAAACTTGGAATACAAGGCCTATCAATGGAGGAATCCCTACCCCATTGGATCAACCAATCAATCAAGAGAAGCCTCCTAGTGGTGTATACTTGGCTAAGGCTGCTTTATCAGGATGGTGCAGGCTCCATAAAACAAGTCTGCATTTTGAGTTAGACTGTCCAAAATTTCATATAGCAGCTTCAATCTTCCAGTGTGAAATGGAGAAAAATTTAAGTAGTTAGGAGATGGTGCCATCTACTCCTTATCATTCATCAGTCTTGGTGCTCAATCATGCTCCTTTTCCACAAAGCAAGGAGAATGTACTTGAGGAGGAATCAGACCAACTTAAAGAAGATGTAGATCAAGTGTACAATGGAGATGAGATTACAGTTGTTCAATAAAAGTGCTAGTGGAATGAAATGGCCCCATCGGCGAGGAAGAAGCTTATATTGAAGAGGTAAACATTCCAACTCGACAAGGCAAGTATGATCGAGAAACCCACAGACATCCATACTACCGGAGGTCCCTTCACCACCTCTATTCCACCAAATAACTTTCCTATGCCTCTAGATCCTAATGCCAACAATAATCCACCATATTCTAAGGTTTTTAGGCAGTATTTATCTAAAGATCAAGGACCTATGGACATCTTAAAAGGGAAAAGTATTGAATCAAACAAGGACAAGGTGGTGGAATACCCAAAGGAGGCCCTTGCCAACTTGAGTGAGGAACAACTGGCCATATATGTTGTGGAAGAACTCAAGAAGGTAAAGGTAAGTCTCTCTAAATTTGAGTTATTGAGAGTTCCAACCATTAGGAATGTAGTTCTAGAAGCTTACAATGCAAATTCCATGTCAGAAGGTAAATTGGTTAGTGGGAGTGTCAATAGAGCATCTAGTTCTCAACCAGTAAGTAAGATCTAAATCCTGTTAACCAAGTTCATGTGAGATAAAGGAAAAGAGAAAGATAGAACCTGCTGCTTAGGGTGATGCTCACTAATCTATTCCCGACAACAAACACTCCATTTCTAATCTTTGTTCGCATTTTTGGTAAGAACTTGCACAACTATTTGTTGGATTTAGGTGCTTCCACTAATGTAATGCCTTTTTGTGTCTGTAGAGCTTTGGGTATTACTCTTACTAATTCCCAAAAGAAATTTACTCAATTGGATAGAATTGAAGTTAATGTTGTAGGGGAATTGAACATGATTCATATGCAGGTTGCTTTTGACCCTAGAATTCAACAAGTTATTAATATATAGGTGGCAGATATACCTTATGCTTGGGTAAAGGATTCTGGAAGAGGAGTTTACTAGGCTCTAAATGGATATAAATAACCGACCACTGCGCGGCTTCCATGGAGTACCCAATTAGGGTAAGGATTAAAAGAGAACCTGTGATGAAATATATGATCACAAAATATCAAAACACCTCAAATGAAATATTGATATCAGAAGTGAGTATGGTTAATTATGTGCTTGCAACTCCTTTTGAAGAGTCAGATGTAGAAGAGGTCCTTATGTTGCATGCAATTCCTATTGATTTCATAGTGAAATCTAGTGGTACCCAAAGCCCAGTGGAGTCCAAATTCATGAAGATGTTCAAGAGGACTAACTCCAAATTGTTAGATGTTTCAAGAATCTGTATTCCGAAGTGCATTAAGACCGCACCACAGGGAAATGAATTTTCAAAGATTTTCTCTGCCAAATTGGTGTGGTGAGTCCACAGCTGCCCACCTAAACTAGATCACATTTTCATGCCAGAATTTAGTAGAAGGCAGTGGAAAATGTGTCAAACCCCATCCACAAATAGCCATGTAATCATTTAAATGTCTAAGAGATCCTAAAGGAAAGAAAGGGATGCTTTCCTATGAACCCTCCAACAACAATAGTACAAAAGATACAACAAGAAAGTCTACAGGTGCTGGTTGTTGGACCTTATGATTTGATGGATCTAAATCAAAGCAAGGAGCTAGGGCAGGATTTGAGTTAATCAGTCCAAAAGGTAAGACTTTCTTTGCTGCTCATAGACTTCAATTTCATTGCACTAATAATGTAGCAGAATATGAGGATTTTTTCCATGGGTTGCTAATGGCACTAAAAAAAAGGGTCAATATTTAGCAAGTCTTTGGGGATTCTAAGTTAGTGGTTAAGCAAGTTAGGAGGCAGTACTCTTTTCATGATAGAAGAATGACCAAATATAGGAACAGAGTATGGGACCTTATTGAATGATTTGATGCCTTCAACATTCAATTGATACCATGCAATAAGAATCAAACAATACATTCCCTTGCTCGAGTAGCTAGTACGTTGCAACCTTTGTCTCTTTCTGGATTGAAGAAGTTTATGATGGAATTGACCCCAATGCCTTTAGTTCCTGACAATGTCACCAACTTCCAAGTATTTGAAAATGATAAGCATATTTTGTATTTTATCACAAGTTTGGATATCTTTGCTTCTCTGATTATTGATGAAACTGAACCACAAGAAGCAGAGGTAGATTTCGAAGGAGTAATCAATTTGAAGACTAATACTATTCCCAGAGGAATGGTGCAGTTAGGAAGGATTTTTTATTTAGACAAGGTCAGAGACTAAGAACAAGATGCTAAGAAGGAGTCTATCAATGGACAATGTGATACATACAACATGGGGACTCATGAGGATGTCAAAAATGTCTTCATTGGTAAAGTATGTACTCCAAAGGAGAGGAAAGGAATATTGACGCATTACATACATATCAGGATGTGATTGCTTGGAGTTATAAGGATTTAAAAACTTATGACATGTCAATTATAACTCACACTATGCCTTTGAGGCCAGGAGTAAAACCTTTCAAGTACAGGCAAAGGCCAATTAATGTCTTGTTGGAACCCATAATTCAAAAGGAAGTGCATAAGCCATTTTTTGCAAGAATCATATTCCCA